>JAQIXU010000013.1:0-130893 GCA_034701245.1 Strigamia transsilvanica | reverse complement strand
CCCCCCCTGCAAAAAGTGAATAAAAGAACTTTTTGTTTTGTTGTCCTAAAGTTTTTGGAATTTTTCTAGTAATGTTTCCAGTTAGTATAGCTGCTTGCAGCAGTCATCCAATACTACTTGTTGCATCTTCTATTCGGTTACTGTACTCTGCCGAATGTGGATATTTTACTACTGTGTAACTCTTACCTTATTACAGTAGAAATCCAATTATCCGAATGATTTTTTCTCACATAAGCACATAAACTGCTAATGTCTGTAGTTCAGATAATCGGCGTTTTTTTGTTCTAATGTAAGAGCTCAGTGAGACATACGCAATTGTATAAAAGACAGAACAGTTTTATTCAAGGCTAGTGCCTTTTACAAAGGAATAATGAATGGTCATAGGCGTGGTGACTCGCTGGGACCGTTCATCATGGTCGATGGCGTCGTCTTGAGTCGTCTATGGTCCTTTGGGTCTATTATTTAGGCAGATGCGATGAAATGCTCCGTGAGAAGACTTACATTCTGGCTAGTTGTCTAAGGGGATTTGGGGAACGACCAAATGTTAGACCCGATCGGATATTCCAATCAGGCACCGATCTGGCCATAAGGTAGAGTTAGATTCGGCACTCCCATTAGGGCTATCAAATCTACTTTAAGATGGTCGAATCTCAGCTAAGGCGAGATTCAACACACTCTTTAGTATTTGCTAGTTGGTTTGCAGATAGCACTGCACACATGAATAACTCAATATTTACCAAGGTACCCTCGATAATGATGTCCGCCCATTTCGTCGACGTTTAGGCCCGAGTTCTCGATAATTCCTTTCTTTGTATTAGAGGTCCGACTGTTGTGGATTTACTTTGCTTGGTATTTTCTTGTTAAGTTATGTTTCTGTTTTATCAATCTGGGAAAATTCCACGTTTTATACATTTTGGTCATGTGACTACTCTGACCAATGGTTGCCAGAGCTTTTTTTTTTAGTGATGCTGACACTCAGGGTCACCACATATCGCCAGTCAGTAGCAACTGGCAGCAGTAATTTAAAACTGTTACGTGTTGCCAGTACCAAGTTCTTTTAGCAGTAATATCTGTATTGGAACTGCTTAACTGAGAGTTGTCTGGATCTAACTGTAAAAATGGCGGCTGGTTTAGTCGACTTTCAGTCACACTGGGCATGTGAATGACATTTAGACAACAAAACATGTTTACTGTGCGCTGTTTGTCAAGTTTTTGCCTTCGCGCTAGTAGAACCCCGCGGGGTATTAAAAAACGTTGCAAACCGTTCAAAAAATTGTTTATAATTGCGCACCCTGCAAGTTAAACATGAATGCGCCCAGTATCAAATTGAGTACAAATTCTAAAACTTTGGAATTGAATAGTACTACCGTAATTAGTACTACATTTTTGTGATGAATTTTGAAAATGTTATGTCAACTTGACACTCGTAATTTTTTTGTCATTTCTTGGTGAAATATGAAGTTCAGGGCAAGAGAGAGAAAAAACAACTTTAGAAGATGTTGAAAAATGTCCAGATTTCCAGTCTATATGGATATCCATCAACCCAAAGGTTACTCCCGCGTGTGTTAAACTTTGCTCAACCAACTTATGATATTTGGGGAAGCTTTACTTCTAACAAAGTGTTTTTAGTGTCAGAGGGTATTCCCATCAAAATCGTTTCTAAACAAGTTCAATATGTCACTTACAATTTGATGAAATGTGTGCGCAGACAGGGTTGAACTTTAGAAGCAGCTTTGCTTCATTTTGGGTGGTCGAATTAGAATATTTCCGTTAATTAACTAATTTATTAAAGCCACTCACTTTTTTTTTTTTACACAAGACCACAAGTTGTTTTGCAATTGCAAATTGCAGATGTAGGAAAAAAGGAATTCCAATTCCTATCTTTTATTTCCCTGGACACCGTTTCCAGTTGCATTAATTAAGCCTAGCTCATTAACCCATAACATAATTAGGTAATTGCAATGACGAAGGTGCAATTTTTCATACAACTCTTAATTATTTAGAAAAAAGAAATTGATAAATTGTTTCATTAATTAAAACTATGATTAACTCGAAAAGAGTCCTCCGCCCAGTCTATGCTGGTCTAGTGGTTGTTCACTAGAAATTGCTGCACCCATCTTAAGAACATGCAAGAATTTACTGCAAATTTTGACTTTGCTGGTCTAGTGGTTGTTCACTGGAAATTGCAAGAATTTACTGCAAATTTTGACTTTGATGGTCTAGTGGTTGTTCACTGGACATTGCAAGAATTTACTGCAAATTTTGACTTTGCTGGTACGAGTGCTTTTTCCTTTCAGACAATACTGATTCATTACTGTAAAAAAAGATTAACTTGTTATTGGTGCTGTGCACTGATTTCACATTCACTAAACAACTTCTGACAGACAAATTTCTCAAGATGCACATTTTCAAGTACTGCCAGCTCTCCTGGGTGGAACTTGTTTGTGTTTAACCGTAGCCATAGGACCTGAGACTATATTAAATCATGAGCTATACAGTTTACTATAGACTTACTGATTGTCACTGCTCTCAGATGGACAAATAACATAGCTCTAGGTCCTTTGGTCATCTAGGGATTTGAGATGTTATTTATTTTCTCAACTACCTTGGGGGATAGATGTTGTCGAAACTTTACTATTTACCCTGTTTGCATCAGGGTGAGATGTTGACAATCACGAGTGTTTTATTTGTCTAAAAAAAAAATGAAATTGTAAAAATGTCAACCATCATGTTTGTTGCAGGGGCAGGAAATGGATCGAGCACGACCCTATGGACATGTTCATGTGAGCGAAGTGCTTAGCATTCAGCACAATACTCAATCCAATTCTGATGAAATATTCGCTGAAAGAAATATATGTAAAGGATAAATTTTTTCTTGGAAAGTTTGTTATCGAAGTTAAGAAGTTTATTTTTTATTATTATTTTGGATTTTTTTTTTTATCTTTGTGAACCATTGAAAAGCTTTGGGTAATTAGGAAATTGTTTGTTTTACTTTTTTCTCCCTGAAGTTCTTTTCGTCTGAATTATCGACCGTTTTTCTCAACTCGATTTGATCATTTGGGTAAAGAAGAGTTCTAACGAGTAAACTAAAAATAACTTGTGGGAATTAGAAGTTCCATTGTATAATACTTTTTTGAATATCAAAAGAGGTGTAGCCAACTGGATGCAGCATCGTCAAACCTATTCCATTCAATTTGGTGCAAAAAAGTTATCATTTTTCCGAAACAAAACCGTGATGGAGAATTCATTAACAAAGTAAATTTGCTTTTGGTTTCCACAAAAGCTTTTTGTGATTTAAGTTTTTAAATTTGTTAACCGAATTTTGATTTTTCATTTGTTTAAGATTTCCGGTGCACGTGTTTTATGTGTTATAAAATATTAAAATTAAGATTAAGTTTAATATTTTATTAGGACGATGAATTCACGACACAAAAACTCGGAATGACAGGTGGATCAAAACTTTGAGAGTGCTGCATTGATCTATGATGGAGCTTAGAATGATGAGAATTTAATGTCTTCAAGTAGAACCATAGAGCAAATAACCAATTACAATTCCACTTTCATTCGAATTGAACAAATAATCGGACAAATTGATAAAAAGGATCCGGCTTGTATTATTTTTGTAGCACGTTAATGAAATTTCTCCCCAAATATCATTACACGTATTCTGGCAAATTGATCGCCAATTGTTTTCCCACTCGTTATTAAGGAATAGTAATTAAAGAAACCGGAAGAAAGAGACGCAATCACATATCCTGATTTCTTTCATCATTGGTAAACCACTTATGCTTAGTAGAAATTGCCATCAAACATTGGAGTTTGCATTTTTTTTATGGAACAAAAAGATAGTTTTTAAGTGATGCTGAAGTTTGGTGATCTTCAATTGCGATTTGTCCCCCATTTGCGCACAGAATTCAAGCATTGTGCAAATAACAAAGTTGTTCTGCTCGATGAGACCAATAATTATGGGAGATATCCACTTACCGTACACTGGAATTGCTATTTCCAAATGCGATTTTCTCCTATTTGCGCGTGGAATTTGACCATTGTGGAAATACTAAAGTTGCTCTGCTCGATGAAACTATCATTTCGGTTGCATCAAGGCCACTTACACTAGAATTGCACTTTGTCGAGAGATTTTAGGCACCCGTAAGTGCCTTCCTGTAAATAATCTGGATTTTTTTTCTGGTGTCGCCTTTGCGTAAATGAAAAAAAATAGAAAAACAATCCATTTGAATTGTATATTTTTAAAATACCTTTAATTTTTTACAAATTTCAAAAAACACGGAAATGTTTAGTATAATATATTCAACTGCAAGTTATAAATGAGCACCAAAATAATGTGCTGCTCATTCACACCACCGAATGGTGATAAATTAATGCTTATCTACTCACGAGGAAAAACTGAGCAAAATAGATAATCATGCAAAGAGAAAGACTTCGAAAGAGAGACTTGAACTATAGCTCGAAATACATCCATGTGGCATCGCAACACGATCGGACACCGAACATCGATTTGAGAAAAATACTGTTTGAACATTTCCTTACAACCACATGTAAACAACAAAACAGTATAAAAGTTAGTTTTGTTCTAGACTATCAGTGGTCTAGTCTTCGTCTGAGGAATCTTCGGTCCAGTTGTAAACTGCTGTTTGCCTTTGTCGCAACGCCTTCTGGTAGTTCTCTTTCCGTGAGTAGTGGTCTGAAAAATGGATGATGATTATAACGCTTAGTTACAGACATAAAGAATTGAGAACTTTTTCTGGCTTTGATATTTCAATTATTTTTATCAGTTATTAATGTTTTAGGAATGCATTTGTCGGAGCCCCAGTCTAAAATTTCATCACCTTGCGAAATTAATTTAAACAAAAACAATTTGTTGAGATTTTTAATTCTATGATTTAAACTACTAGACGACCGTCTTGATCTAACTTAAAAAATGGTGGCTGATTTAGTATGCTTTAAGTCGAAGTGGGCATGCGCACAACATTTAAACAGAAAAACATGCTTAACTGCAATTTTAAACTGGCTTTTCAAATGCAGCTACGAAGGTACATTCAAAAATGCCTGTTTGTTATGATGTTTAGAAAAAAGATTATAACTTTTTAAGCGGCGTGGGATTATCATGAAAATGTGATGTATATTTAGACGATTGATGGTTCAGTTATGTAAATAGTGCCAGATTTACTCAGAAGCATGTAATAATCTCATGATTCAACAGGTTCCATTACCATTTCATTTCTGCTTTCTTGCCAAATTGAGATGTTAAAAACTTTAGTGATTGTAGAATCACCAAGAGCTTAGTTGTGATCCTTTAAAGTCCTCCACTTGCCCACTTTCTTAATTAACTTTGTGTGATGTATGCATAATATTTAAATAAATTGCATTTTACACGCTTTGTGCGATGCCAAGAAATTAGAAATTGTGTCACTGAAATTACTTGTCAAGTGCATTAGGAACTTAAGCGATTAAACATTAAACGGAAAGATTAATAATATAGCAACACTTAATATTTTGCACTTTGGCGGTGAATGTTACAGTTACTTGGTTTTAAAACAAAGTGCAGCAGCTGCATCCGAAAAGACATGCATTTACTTGCTAGCAATTGCACATTTAGATTGTAATTTACTGCGAAATTAGAAGCATTCAGATTTAATCGTACTCGCAAACGGTAAGATTAGGACTGTTATTGATCGATTTACGAACACCCTCAAATTGTCGCTTCTCTCGAATTAAATCCTCAGGTCGATGTTATGGCGAATTAAATATCGTACCGCTACAATTTAATCGTTTCATTTTGCTGTAGACATGTTATTTGTTTGGGTTTCAACCGGAATGACAATTTTGCAATATATTTTTTGATATGTTGAAAGGTATCTGTCCCTTTAAAGATCAGTTTTCACACTTGCCCTGTGCATTGTTCCGGCAAAATGCGTTCGCAATGCGTAAAGTAATGGTTCATTGCACAAAGTTTAACTTCAAATTCACTCCCTAGCGCATTGAAATATCGAACGCTACAAACAGCAGGCGCAAACACAGTTTACTTTTTATTATATTCTGTTTCTTTTTTTAAATGAACGATAGCATGTTATTATAACAAAGTTTAGATTGGTATAAGTTACGTGCACACATTAGGTGCATTCATAAAGTAATTTAGACTAAACAGCATTTTAACCCTACGCCGTTTTGGTATAAGCCATGATGCATTTAGGGACAACTTTCAGGTCCATGAGGTAGAGCTCCGTTTAGTTTGTCTTTAAAAGTTGGTACAGTTGGGGCTTCTGCTGTTGTTAAAAAATGGTATCTGAGCATAAAAATTCCGAAATTTATTGAATAGTAAAATCGAATTGAGTTGCCCTCAAAGCAATATGGTATACGCATACGGTATATCTTATTGTTCGAGCAATTATCTTTTTTGAACAACTGATTGCCAGCGCCTGTGCTGGTGAAAGCTTGAAGCTGTTAATTGAAGCGCTCTTGGGTTAATGCAGTGAAGCTAGCTTAGTAGTTAAGCTGGAGTTCTAAGGGACAGAAAATTTCAATGTGTTAAGAGGATGGATGATGAGTTTCTAGGGTTTTGTTTTGTTGCAATGTGATCAGGTGCCATTTTGTAACAACAGTAGGAGGGCCAACTGTGGTTGAAAAATGGTGTCCGATTAAGCTGTTTTCAGTTGCAGTGGGCATGCGCACGACATTTAACCAAAAAATCATGTTTAACTGGAAGTTAAATAAGACTTCATGAATGCGCCTACTGAACATTTACCAATGTAACATCTCACGTACTGTTGTAAACTAGAATGCATAGAATTGCCTCATTTGTCAGCAGAGCATTAACGACATGACATCTTAAGCGAATTACATTTTGTATGTTCAGCCATTTTGAAGTGAATAAATTTTCTAGGTCGTTACATTACCCACTGTCATTATTCAATGTGATTGATTGCTGATTAGATTTTGGTTAACTACCATCACAAATTTGAAATTGATATTTCCATGGAGATTTAGCGTTGCATTTAGAGGTTTTTATTGTTAATATATTTGCCAATACAAATCATACTGCAACGTTGTATGCGCATTAAATACTAAGGTATGCATAATATTAATGCATTTGTAACTGCTGTTCCGTGATAATAAATTAAATCGGTTTCAGCGTTTATTACAGTTTCGTGTAGATTTAAATTGTTGTTATAAAATTGTAACTTCACATCATAGGAAGTAAATGTATATCCAAAACATTCGCTGCATTTGTAAAGCCTTTTTTTATTGATCATTTGTTTAAAACAATGGAAATTACTTCAGGCGGACGACAAATTCCACTATCCCAACAATCCAATTAAGAAAACAACAACACAACTACGCACAAGAGAGTACATCATAGGAGTTCGTATTATTGTTGTTATTATTGAGTGAATGTTCTTTTTAACAAAAATAATACCCAAAAGAATTTAATAACTCGTTTGAGGTCATCTTTTTGAATACCACACAACAATGAGTATCGGAAGTGAGGCAACAATGGCTGACGGAAGTGACGCCACAGTGGGTTGGCGGAAATGAATACATATAGTAAAACAAATAAAATTAAAGAAATTAGAAATTAAAAAAAAAAATAAACTAAAAGGAATAAGCAAAAATAAAAATAAAAATTAACAATTAAAAAAAATAAAATTAAAATAAATAAAATTAACTTAAAAGAAATTAAATTAAAATAAACAACATTAAATTAAAATTAATAAACTTAAATTAAAATAAATTAATTTAAATTACAATAAATGAAATGAAAAATAAAATTAAAGTCCCCATGCTCATTCTGCCGACCTTACAGATGCAGTGGTAGAACAATCCAACATTTGTTTCTGTGTAAGACTTGGCTAGAAAACGAAGACAACATAAACATACCTAATTTCAACTGTATCGTCCATTTCCAACAGGAAAACATTCGAACTGGAGAAGTTGCGATTTACCACAACATTAAAGACAAAAGAAAAACTGTTACTCCTCATATCAATTTACATTTCCATCAAGTGACATCTACCATTGGTGAATTATGTGCAGCACATTGCCTTATGGAGAATGGAAAAGCACTACTCAAAACAAAAAACCCAACAGTTACACTTCTACCGTATGGTTACAGGCGCACGTTCTTTTTTTCCTGAATAATCTATTGCACGCAAAAATTCAATCATCGTTTTTCCCTTGAAAAAAAAAACCAATCATAGCAGCATATTTTCAGCTCTGTTTATCACGATCAACATGAAAATACAAGGCAGATTGAATTTAAAATGACCAATACTCGTGAAATGCTAGCCTAGGGGTCCTTATGCAGCAATGTGGAAATCAGAAGTCTAAAGAATACTCGACACATAACTGCTGCTTTAAATAGAATGGAATTTTAGCTGTTAAGTGATACTACGTGGTTGGATGATGAATAAATGGGGGAAAAATATTAAGTCCATGATGGAATTTTTATTATATATTTTTATTATTATGATAGAAGTTCATAAATATGTTTTATTCGAGTTCAGCAACATTCTCATTTACCACATTTACATGTACACAGTTTTCTAGATAAGTGAAAATCCGAAATTTTCTTTTCTAGAAAACTGATCATGTAAACACACCAGTTTTCTGGAAAAGATGTACTTATCTAGAAAACTAAATTCTATTTGTTTGAAGCAGATTTTTGGCGTTTTGCGCGTTGCAAAGTGCGTTGTAAACACCGAGGCATGCACATAAGTGCTGTACTTATCTTTATATTATTAAAAACGACACCAATTATAAACAACAATGATGTACACATGCGTTTTATTGCTAGTTTTAATACTTTTTGCTTTTGGATAGAAGATGTCTGCGCTAAATTTGGTTTGTTTAGGGGCTGAAATAGAAGGAAGTTTTCTAGAAAATCTGGAAAACTATGATCATGTATGTACCAAGTTTTCCGGATAAGGGAAAATTCGAATTTTATTTATCTGGAAAATTGTGTGCGTTTACATGGCATTAGTTTTCTGGTAAAGATGATGTCATATGTGAGTTTGGTTATCAGGAACAACAAAATGGCTGTGGATCTATTTCAACCCCTAGCTCATGTAACTTCTCCCAAAAGCAAGAACTATAACAATATATGGTAAAACCCAGTAATGCAGCATTTTCATTTATAGTTGATTCTATTTTGGTGCCATTTTTAATGCAGACGCGAAATACTGAGGTATGTACGTCACTCCGCATGAATGGGTGTTTACATTGCAGTTTGCATTCTGCAAAACGCCCAAGACCGGCCTCAAACAAGTGGAATTTAGCTTTCTAGATAAGTACATCTTTTCCAGAAAACTGGTGTTTACATGATCAGTTTTCTAGGAAAGAGAAATTCGGATTTTCACTTATCTAGAAAACTGTGTACATGTAAACGGGTAATTGCCACAAGCAATATACTCAAAAACAGCATATCATCTGGAAAACTGCTTACTATCGATTATTTAAAAAATGTGCGGTATTCTTTACATTCCATCCGAAATGGTGGTGAATGATTTATCAAAAATTGTTGACAGTCTATTACCTTAAGCAAAAAAAAAAATGTAGTCATCAGTCTTATAAATGTATGTGCAAATCAACTTTTGCAATGTCCATATTATTTTGCACACGATGGCAATGTTCCAAACAATTAAACCAATTAAAAGTCACTAACGCTGCGGATTAATTCTGTCACATTTAATAATATCCCGGACAGGCATCTAGGCACCTTTGGGTCATGACTTGAAAGTTAATAATTTAAATACAACTTTTACCGTTACTGAAAGAAGGGATTTAGTGATTACCATATATTACCTTTTAAAATTTAGTTGAACTACCAATTGCATTTCCCGATTCAATATAAAAGCCATAAAGGAACTCGAGTGCAAAATTACGTTAGACCACGGCAGCTACTCCCTATCAGGTTGCATTACTAATTGGTGATGGCGTGCACCAAAGCCAATGAGTGGTGACCAGTGCGTTGCTAGGATAAAAGCATCAGCCAGTATCTCCCAAGTAAATAGACACCCAGTTAGTATGCTGGATCAAGTTAGTTAGAAGCGTTTTCTTATGTGCAAATTAATGATAAAAGTGTAAAAACCTTTTATAAAGTACTGGAATGAAGAACGCCATCAACTCTGCATAGAGGGGGACTAGCTGGTGGTGTAGGACCGAGACTTTTGCCCAATCCGGAATCAGAGTCCGGTGAGCAAGTCCCCTCCTTACTTAGTCCTCGTTGTTGCGGTGAAGGTGGCACGTGAGACAAGAGACTCACGTGACTGTGACCCGGTGTTGGAGAAGAAGGCCCGCTTCTGCTCCCACCTTCAGGACGTTCCACTACCCGCAGGTGCATGGTCTTTGAAGGGAAGTCCGTTTGGGTACTTGTCCTGTTGTTTTCCTTGCCTGGTTGAGGTGTGGGCGGTCTCTGCTCTGCACTCATGACTCCCGTTAGATTCTCGAAAGCGATTTTGTAAATCCGGAACGGTTTTGATTCTTGAGATGCTGAAGAGGAAACAATACTAGGAGTTGAAAAACCGGAAATTTGATGATCTGAAATTTAATGGGACGATTGAAGTGTTAGAATATGTGATGATGCAACTATTTACATGCTTTTAATTAAGTTGTAAAGGTTGTAAAGGTAAGTTGTAAAGGTAAAAGTTGTAAAGTGTTTGCAATTAACCAAGTGGCTCAGCAATTAGGCCTCTAGCGGCTAAACCCATCGAGTCTCAATAAAAATTATATGGATAGGTTTGATAGTACAAGTGGGAATAAAGTAATAATGGAAAGGAAAACAATTGACTCGTGTTCACCCAGCTGGGAGAAATAAATGAAACAAGTTTTTGTAATTGAAGGCAGTAGTGTTTGTTTAAATTATCAAGATTAGTATTGATTTATCTTGATAGGATGTGGGTGTAATTTGATCAAAATCAAATGGTGATGTCTGTTGCCTGAGGAAAATAAATGCAATTCTAACCTATTCTATCTTAAATGTAGCAATAGAAAATGTGAACCAAGATATGTTAACTGTCAATAGGCAGTTCTGTGTAATTTTATTACATAATGTTTGAATGTTTAAATTCTTGTAAAACAAATCTATAGGTCCGAGAGATCCCCTAATTTGTCTTGGGTGAGTACTTTTAAACATTAGGACAAAAAAATCAATGGAAGCCAAAATAGGATAACAATGCAGAAGTTAGCCTAACTTTATTCCTGTTAGAGAATCCCCTTATTCTTATTGGTCAGTGGGCAAATTACTGCTGGCTTCCCCATGCTAACAGACAGAAAGTCCTAATAACTTGTTTGTTTTATGGAAAGATGGTGCTGATGTACTAGACCCCTCCGAGTAATGATTAATTTGTTATGCTGACCATTGCTAACACACCATGTCTGTTGCTAAGGTGAACTCATTTGCTGTTATGTGTTTTGGCTGGAATGATCATCTAATCATTTTCTTTGTATCTACACATTGAAAAAGTCATCAGCCAGTGAAAATAAGTGGATTCTCTTGGTGAATAGAGTTTAGTTGGTTGGTAACCTACAAGGAAATCTAGTTGTTCTGCCTGATCAATAACGACAACGATAGTGTTCCCCCCTTTATTTGGTGATCGGTGTATGCCTGTGGTACCATAACTTCAGATAACCTCCTTTTTGCGGTCTGTGTTGGCCGACTTTCTTGAGAATCCAATCTTGTGTTTGCATTTATTACCTGGAAAGCCATAGAGGAAACCCAGTTGAGGTGGGTGGCAGATTTCTTACCATAGGAACAGTACCTGAATCGGACAAGGTATTGTTTCTGTGGTAAGAATACCTGCCATCGGTCTTCAACTGGGTTTTTTGTGCTTTCTCTCTTTCTCAGATCAAATTGTGACCGGACACCGGTCAAGAACCGCATCAGAGTCCGCCCTGGTGCAGCCTCTTGGCCACATGGTCGGCAGTCGATCATGGAACACTACTCTAGACAAACAATAATAATAAAGGCCAAAAACCAATATGGAATGTGTCTTAGTGTGTTTTTCCCATTAGTGAGTGTGTTAGCATCCTCTGGCATCCCTGTGCCAGACAGATGTCCGAATCCCACTCACAAAATGTAAGGTTGGGTCCTTAAGAAAATCATCTCACAGTTTCGCAGAACTTTTTGTGGTTGCTCTAATACTCGACACAGGCATTCAGCCTTTGAAGTCAAGACCATGTTATGTTGTCAACTTCAAATGCAAATACCAACTAAAAAAAATTCACCAAGATTGGTATTACTACTGACTGGCTGTAACACGTTCAGTGCACGAAATAACGAGTAAAGTTTTTGTTGGACTTCATTTTGTTTCATATTTTAATTTGGATGATCGAATCAATTTTATTTTCTAAGATGGATGTCAGTTTGAATTTTATTGTTTCATTCATACATGAATGCTGTTTGGTATCTGGCTTTTAAATTAATCTAATAATTAAGAGCACAGGTGGTTTTTCTCTACTCGAATACGAATGTTATCTTCAACTGAAACAGGCACACCTGCTAAAGTGTTTTTTCTTGTCAGAAAATTTCCATAATCATAAAAACCTCAATGTTAAGCTGTGCAAACTTTACATAAAAAATGTCACCATTAGTTAGACTTGCTTTGTTAAATAGTTGCGATTTAATTTTAAAGCATTAATCAACAGTTTTGTTTAATCAATCACCTTAGATTAGGGTGTGAAGAGACTTAAATTAAAAGGAAAATTAGGATTCGAAGGTGCGGGAAAGCACGACAGATCCTGAATGCACCCTAATGAGTGACCATTCTTTTTATTTACAGCATCATGTACTCGTGACAGTTAATCTTTTTCCTCTTATCTACTCTGACAAAATTCTATTTTTTTGTTTGCTTTGGGTGTGTAAGGGCAATATGGCGTGCACACGCAGCACGTGACTGATAGCAGTGGCGTGTACACTTTACTGTTGTTTCAGTCCTTCTTTTCATTTGCTTTAGTGGTTTTTCTATTGTGTTGATTAACCACAACAAGCATGGAAAGATGAGAAATTTTTCTTGACTTGTTGTTGAATCTTGTGCAAGCCAGCTGTTGTGCAATTATTGTTTAAAGTAGACGAATATGTACGACATCCACATTTGAACTTCTGAATAACTGCTCTTGAAAATTCTAACTAGCAGTTTTAACATTAAAATCTGTCACCCATTTGAATTTCAAATTAGAAATGTATTGTAATCTCGCAAGATTTGTTTAGACTAACGAAATTTATGTTTTCAAGTGGCCAGAGGTTGACTTTTTGCAGTCGACAGATTTAAGAGGTTAAGAAGTTAAAGGAGCGTTAATAAAAATGAGATTGTGTTTCCAAAATAATGAATTTTTTGAATTTATGGCTAAGATTTGAGTCTAACACTGTTTAGCAAATTGTGAGTTATAACAGTGGACAGTTTTCTTCTGGGCACTTTATTGGAATTGTATTTGTGGTAAATTGATGTATAAAATAGTAGGTACATTCAATCTCATTTCAGGTGTCTGGACAGACATGGCGTGATAGTTTTCTAAAACCAGCACAAGAAATATATTTCAACCCACATTAGTTATTTTTGGTAAATGACTGTTAACCTACCGTAAATACTCCCAATTAATGGCTAATTTGCACCTAATTTCCATTAGTCGCCTGCTTAACTGCATGTAAATACTTAATCGTAGGAATAGCACTGCGCATGGTCAGAGCGTATTTAATAATGTGTTTTGGATATACCCACTCGAATACAGGGTGACCAGATTTTGGAAATAAAAAACCGGGACACCCATTAGTGTTATAAAATTGGCCAAAAAATTAGCCATAATGCACCGAATAGCGGAACCAAAAACAGTCTCTTCTCGCACTCCATCTTGTTCTAAATAATCAATAAGTCGTTGACTTTTCAAAGAAAGTTTTTCGCACAATTTACACAAATTAAACTACTTTTACTGTCACAACTAACCGGGACATTTTTGCGCCTCGAGAAAGTTTTTCGGGTCATTGGGACAAAGCATCCAAAACTGCGACTGTCCCAGTAAAACCAGAACGTCAGGTCACTCTGCTCGTATACGAATGCCACGAAGACGAAAGATCGGCAAATATAAACATGCACTGTGTTTGATTTCTGCGTCTGTATTTACATACGATTCTACCCTCACAGCTGTTTACACATTCCTGCTGACACAAATAACATAGGGGCTATCTTTATGCACTTACGGCTGGCTGTATTTATACGCATGTTTCAGTGTTTTTTTTTAAAAAAAAATTTATTTTAAGCGCTAGTGTTAGTTATTTAAACAAAATCAAGCTGGATACCGGCAAGCGACTAGTAGTGGGTTTGCACATCGTCAGTAAATAGTCACTGAAGTTTGTTCAATGAGAAGTCACTTCCAAAGGCAAATAAAGAGCAATTACTTAGCCTTCTTAATCATTAGATAACAAATGTATAGCAAATATTTCCAAACCCAATTGGCCAAAATAAATCAGAAATAGTAGCACTGCTTAACAGGGGTTTGTTGTTTTGAAAGATTTCATTACTTTCTTGGCTGCGCACAGAAAGGAATGTGCAATTTGAATTTGGCCTCCAGTTTCCGGATACACACTGTGGTATTCGGAAAGAATTTGCTGAGATATTGAGTGACTGTATATATATTAAAACAAACCAAATCTAATGTTTAGGACATTCGAAACAGGAATGTTATCAGTGTGTGTCGCCTTAATTGGTAGTTTGTGATTTAAATTTATATTCTCTTTTTAGACTGACTATCCAAGCTAAAATTTGGTTAATCGTATTATTGTTTCGATAGATGGAGATATAACCATACTCAAGCAGCTGAGAGACCACTAGGAGTCGGGGAAAGAAGAAGCCTAATGGAAGCAGGTTAGTTCGTTTGTTTGTTTGTTTACTAACTAACATTAAAATGCGGGAGAGACTTTTTTTTGGGTTGGTTACGCCAGTGCTTCTCAAGGTATGTAATGTCGCGGACCGGTATTTTTTGTCCCAATGTGTTATGGACTGGTTATTTTGTATTTCAGCGGTAAAGTGGGTGATTGGCAGCACTGGTCCGCAGACCACACTTTGAGTAGCACTGGGTTAAGCCATGTAATTGGCAAATATTGTAATTTGAACTGTTGAATTTCCTTTATAAACTTACAGAGTGGGGATGGAGGCGGGGAAAGGCTTGGGTCCCGTTCAAGTTTGTCAACTTTAACTCGCTCGCGAGTCATTTGGATGAATTCTGGAGCTGTTGTTGCAAAATATATATCATTCTGGAATATAAGTTAAATATTTTAAGATTTTTATTCTGTAGGTCGATTTTTCGTTTTTTCATTTTTAACATTACTTTAGAGGTGATTAATCTCAAAGTAGGCATCACCATTGTGTGAACTAAATTGCCATTGATTACTAATCGAATTTCAATGGAATCACTTGTGAAGGCAAGGATGTACGGGAAGGCACAAACTGAATCGAAAGAGAGAACAAGTAGTTTATTTATTCCATACTTTAATGCTATTTTATATTTACCTATAGCTTCAGGTACGGAATTCCAACTGAAATCGAATTCCGTGGAATTATCTTCAGTTAATTTTTGAAAGTGGCATGTATCTGTAATGAATACAATTGGTACAAATTGAATTTGTATTTTTGAGATTTGTATTTTTCTTACGATTGTAACAAAGTAGAAGTTCTGCTTCATCGTCTTCGTAAACGTCTATTGCTGTTACAAGATGTATTAACTATTGGAAGTGAAAATAGTGAATTCAGTTAAGATGATTTTAATTTAATGGAAAATTTGTTTTGCGACCTTGCTTCCATCTGCTTGAAAAAGCCTGAGTGTGTCTCCGTTTTTTTCGTTGATTAAATCAAATTGGTGTTTATAACCAACACATATTTGGTTATCACCGCCAGGTGTCGAACTGTCGACTAATGTCAGTAATACTGGTTGTTCAGCAACGGGTAATTCCTAAAATAAACAACGAAATTCAAAGATTACCGGAATGTATTTAAACTGAAATTATTACTATAGCGATTCTAGATGTTACTTATCCACTGAGCAGATGCGTGACATTTCGACCAGGGTCAGAATCGAAACGAGTCATGGAACATGGTGACCCTACTGGGTCGAAACTTCATCGCATTCTCAATGGCTGAGTAAGATCTAGAGACTAGCAATAACAAAAATATGAAGATTAACATTACTTTTACAAAAAAACAGTAGAAATAGTACGGCATTAACATTTCTTTTCCAAAACTTACTGAGTTACTGTATGAATTAAACTATTACTATATTTATGAGCAAAATTTTATATCCCAGAAGTTCCACCAGTAAGTAATGATGATTTCTTTCTGCAAAGCTATGCTCTGATTTATCCATTTTTGTGGACTAGGGTTTAGGATGTTATCCATGTCGAGATATTATATTTGAAAATTATACATTTGGAAATTACAGCTCTAACATGAAAAATAGATGGCTCATTTGGCAATATGACAACAGCTCACAGTTAATGGTTTGAGAAAAGCAATATCGGTATATCATTCTTGATCTTTTTGTGGATAACATTTTTATACACAAATGTTTTAGTTAAGTAGAGTTGTAACTTTTGGATTTAAATTCTAATGCTACCAGAAATTGAAACTTAAATGTGCGTCTGCACTAGCAGAATACAGAGTCAAGAGAGCATTTACTGTGAATGGTTTCATTGAGTGCGGTATGCTTTGCAATGTGGGTCTAAATTGACCGAAACGACTGAATTCAATATCTAAATTAACCAAAACGACTGAATTCAATATCTAAATTAATCAAAACGACTGAATTCAATATCTAAATTAACCAAAACTACTGAGTTCAATATCTAAATTGACCAAATTGAGTAAAATAAATGTTACAATTGATCAAGAACACTAAAATAAATGTTAAAATTGACCATATCGACTGAATTCAATATCTAAATTGCGGGAGAAATCTTAAGTTCTGTCAATAGAGCGTGGCATTTACGGTACGTAGTAATTATACCTCAATATAGAAGCTACTTTTATTTGACGATATGACCTTTAAACATAAAGTAAATGTTTAATGGTGCCTCATTAGTTTCAACTTTCAATTAATGTCCACTGAATTGAAATACCATCCGATAATGATGCGATATCAACATTTTACACCTGAAAATGTGGAAGGAAATGAAATTTGCGGCTATTAGCGACTTTGCAATTTCACTACAAGAATTTTTTCTTAAAAATTTATCCTGATGTAATTTGCCATAAAGCCAAAAACTAAACGAAAATGTAAGGTATAAAAACCACGAATGCTTTTTTATATATTTTTTTGTGCACAGTTTCAGTAAACCTGATTAATGAATCCTGCTCATCCGAAGCCCCTTGCTGTTGTAGTGTGCTTTTATGGTTTGTCTAGAGTTTTTATGCCTGTGTGAAGGCGGAATACAGATGCCAGCAGGAGAAGCCATTATGACTTCCTGAAAACTTTGCTCCTGTCAGTTTTTCTGTGTAATGTCCTACGTACAAACCAACAGGAGACAGGTGCAAATACTCGAGACTGAAACGGAATTTTGTTATTTCCTTCTTTTCTCAAAGTATCTGAATTTAATGTGTTTTACTGCTCAACGTTTCCATCGATCTAACATAAATTCAAGATGAAAGGCTAAAATCAGGTTGAATATCCACGTGAAAAAAAAACTACAATCCTTCACATGGTTTATTGAAAATCGGATTACCGACAACGATGCGCAGTAAGTGACGTTAAAAATACCTCTAGCACTCCCGTTCTCACTGTCTAGATTAGGAAGATCCGTATGTACCATTTTGTGCAATCTATTGGATTGGTAGCATTCAAACTTATAAGTTTCAAAACTACAAGGATTTCCTGAATTTCTAAGTTTTTTTTGGATTACTGTATGTAAATTTTCTTCAGAAAATCGATAGACTTACAAGTCAAGTGCAGTAAAAGAAATCTAGATTTTTGGAAATTTCTATTGAAATTGAATGCTATTCCTAGTAATTCCCACACAAAAAGGAAATGGAGATGTGTATATTTTTACGTCCTGGTTTTGTGACTTACTCTTATAAATTGAAATCCCTCTACTGTGTCTGTGTCGGAAGATGGACACCATGCTGTCCAAGCAGCAGAATGACGCCATTGTAAAAGTAATAATTTACGCCCGACTGCGACTACCATTCGCAAGTGACTTCCTCCAGGCCTGCTTATAGCGTAGAGGTGACAACCTAAGTACAAACACAATATAAATTAGAAATGTACGAATACTATAGTTCGTGCCGGTATCTTGATGCCGAATTCAAACTGCGCATCACATTTTCAGCATGCTTTTAACATCGCGATTGTTCAAGCTTGTTGTTGTTGCACACACAAGAAATAAACAACAAGATTTTGCTGTAAATTACTTTTGTTAATGAGTTTATTGTTGTTTATTTACTTTATTTTAGCATTATTAGACCTAATATTAGGCGCAATACTACTAAATAACAACTGTAATTAGAAATCATGGGATGTGCAGTATGAATTTGGCATCAAGATATTAGGCGTGAACTGTAGGACGTGTAGAAAATGTTTTACGTTTCCCATTTTGAATGCGAAGGTACAGTATTGTAATTAAAAAATTAAAAAAAGAAATTGGGGCACTGCAAATTCAGGTGACAGGTCAAGAATTATTTCTTTATTTTTTATCTAATATGTATTGTGTAAAAAATTCCTATTTCACAAAACTGGAAGTAACAAGGATTGATGTACGGGAATGTGATGTATACCCAAATGAATACCATGAACTAGGGCTTGTCCGCCTTAAGAAAAAAAGACCATTCTTCAAATGTAAATTTACTGGCCCTTCCCCACTGCTTGCATGTTTCAACGAGCCAATTTCAGCACCCATTTTCGGGATCTAGGGAGTCAAGTCAAGAAAACTTCTCCATTCTAGTGTCCTTAGAATGGCCTTTAAAATGATTTTTTTACCGCATGAAAAATAGCAAATGGGTCATTCTTGGGGCACTAAATTAGAACATTTTATGGTTTTGAACATTAAACTCTACAGATCCGGCTATTTGTTCGCATTCAAAAAATCCCCCCAGATGGAATTGTAACTTGTAACATCCCAAAAATAGGACACGTCTGGGGTATGGTAAGTGGTAACCCAAAATGAACAACTTTAAAAAATAAACTTTTACTATAAATTCTTGAGCCAAGAGTCGTAGCCAGATCCTCGTTTGCCAGACAAGTACTCTACCCGGTACTCCAAACGAAACCGTTTGGTTTTTTCAACCAGAAATATGGGAGCAAGAGATAGGCCATGAATTTTCTCCGCTTACAAAATGATGATTCCTGCGGGGTTGCGTCACTGGCGGGACAGCCACAAGTGCGACTTTGTACACTCAACCCTCGCTTTACGGCCTAGATAGGTTCCGGAAAAGTTGGCTGTAAAGCGAAATGCTGTATAACGAATCAGGGGCAATTCCTCCTGATTCGTTATGGAATTTCCCGATTTTTGGCCGTATATCGAAAATATTAGGCCATAAATAAAAATTTTGCCATATGACGAAAAGCCGTATAAAGAGCGGCCGTATAGCCAGGGTTGAGTGTACTTGGAAATATTGAGGCGTATTGTGTGTCTCAGTGGTAGTGATCACTGGGGTTGCAGGGGGCTTGCCCTCCATGCAGAAAAAAATCTCGGCTAAGTTTAAACCTAAATTGTCGAGCTTGGCCCGTGTCGGACTTGTGGCTGTGGCGCCAGGCGTTTCCTGCATTGAAAAATCTAAAGTATGATTTATCCTCGGATTTATCAAGGATTTATTACTCCCTCCAGGCGTCATTTCCGGTTTAAGGTGCAGCGAAGCATCGCCTCACACAATACGAAATGCATTTTGAGCATAACAAGATTAAAAATAAATAAATCAGAAATTTATTGTGATCGTTACACAAGACGTTAAAAATTTATATCCTTGTGCTGCTGTTTACATAGTGAAATGTTAGAATGTGGATTTCGAAGTGGAAAGTGCCAAACAGATACTGAATACTGTACCATATTAACATACCTCTTGATCGCTCCAACTTGTGATCTTTTAAATCATTTCGATTGCGGACTAAGTGGATGTTGTTATTGCCTTCAAAGTCCGATAACCTGAAGACACAGACTTTGCAATCTCGTCCCTTATCCATTCGAAAAAGTAAAATTCCATGAGCTTCTACAACATTGAGCTGTTTGACTACGACGGTTTTGTCGAATATTAGACGATGGTGCATTCCTTCTATATGTGAATCTAAAAGAAATATTTAATTTACATTACATGACTAAATTAATTCCATTTACCATCGGCAATGTAGATTCCGTTTTCCGTTGCCAAAATCAATTTGGATTCGTTGAGGGAATCGCCGCATACGATATCACAAGGAAAATCCGGATAAAAACATTGGGGCTCCCAAGGCTGAGTGATAAAAGATCAATTGGAAATTGGAAATGTAAGTCAAGCTAAGAAAATTGAATTGTCTTACTTCACGTTTGAACAAACTAGTGGTTGCTAAGCTTGTTGGTGCATCGCCTTTGACTATTGTGTCTAGTTTCAAAGCCTGTAATTAAAAAAAGTTGTTGCATAACACTAGCATTTAATTTCCTGAAGAAAACATCACTTTTTCAATTAGTAGGGTAAATTTTATGTCATAATTTGAATTGGGGTTTAACATGAATTCACTTCTAATGGTTTTATTAGGAAATAGTAAGACACTAAACGAATTGGGACTGAAGTTTAATTTATTGCCTGTCCAATTCGAACAAATTCCACTTGTCTTGCTTCCTCTTTTCTTCTGGTTCCTCTGGGGGCATCGGGAAGTACATCGCTAAAAGCTCTTCGATTGAGCATAATCTATTTTTTGAAACAAAAAAAAAATCAAATAGGAGCAATTCTAATAAATAATTCAGTATTAATTGACATATGAAAAAGTGTCTTAACTGTAGTCGTAGTTTTGGACTCTGCTGTGTATTCTGTATACAAGTCTTTAATTAACATTTCCAAAGTTCTCTCTCGTTTCTGAGCGAAAATGGGGGTATTAAAAGTCGCTTTCTCGCCATTGATTACTAAAATGATAGAAAGATTGTTGAAATTAATGCTGTTTATGGAGATTTTATCGAGGCAAACAAAACGGAAATTAATGTTATGGATTTTTTTTGTAGAAACAAAAAAATCCTCAACTTTTTTACCCTTTAAAACATTCGTTATAATTAACAATTAACCCAATTATGCGATTAAATTTCACGAGCACTTAATTACACGTAATTGTGCATAAAAATTGCAGACTCTGCTACTAAAATGGTGGTTTTTCGACCGTTTTGATTGTTCTCAATGTCACCAGATGTTAGTCATAATTTATTCAACAATAAAACCATTTGTGGCGTGCTGTGGTGATAAATCGAAAAGACTTTTTTCACTTTCCGTAACTGTTATTGAATATTGATGTTGTTTTCTTACGTTTAACAATGAGAAATTCGCGGAACTCCTGAGGATTATGGAATATAGGCTTGCTGGGTAATGTCGGACCGAAAAGCGGTACCGATTCTTCGGAATAGACTGCTAACCTAAGAAACAAAAAGTAAAAAACAAAAAATGGTAAACGGGAAAATGTCCTTGAAAATGTGCCAAGGCTGGGACCAAATATCGATCAGTGCTGTCCCAACAAAAAGTGGCAACAGGCCAAAAGTCGATTAATGGACTGGGGTGTTGATTTACCTATACGAATCGTCGTTAGAGTTGTAAGTTACAACAGCAAAAACATCTATTGACATTAAGGAAATGTAATTTGTTCAAGGTGATTAGAAGGCTTATTATTTTCAACTGTTGTTGGGACTGTTCGGATTAATTAATTGATTTTAGAAGTAAGTTGGTGAAGATTATTTGTGAGTTGAGAAGGTTTGAATTTAAATTGGTTTGGAATAAATATTGGATTTTTATTTTACGGTATTCTGTATAAAAGTTGTTGGATATATTGTACAGTGTTTTTAGTGTGTAATAAAAGTAGGTTCGAAAGACAGTAAAAGATGGTATTGAAAATGTAGAGAGATTTACAACTTTTGGGTGCTTGTAAAATCCTAAAGTGCGTTGATTACGATCGTTCTTATCTATAAACTATAAACTAGTTTAACAAGGTATGGATCGTGGGTAGCATGTACGGAGCCAAGTTTCAGCAAGAAACTGCAGCAGATTGCGGCCAAATGTACGCAGTTAGCGAAGATGTTTGCAGGTGGTAATTTATTATTGGACTATCACGTGACTGTATGACAATCTACGAATGGGAATTATATTAATGACCAAAAATTTGTAAACAGCAGTAGGCGCATTCAATAACGTTGAAACGGCCGTTTAGACGAACTTTAACGAGATTTTCGCTCAAAAGTTCGTTTAAACGGGTTAAAAATAAACGATCTAAGTAGGTCGTTTAAATCTCTGGGAACGAATTTTCTCGTTCAAATGCATCGTATTGGCAGCCATTTTGGGTTGCAGTTAGATCGACGATGAAAAGTACGAGTAATAATATAGGAGCAGTTGTTTATTGTTTACAACTAAACAACAATAGTAATAATAATTACGATAATTAGGCTGGAAACAATAAAAAAACAGCGAGGGAGTGTTACCAGTACATGTATCCACAGCTGCCATTTTCTATTCAAGTTTGGCAGTTAAACGAGGTATTTTGTCTAAAAATTCGGTTGAGACGAAAATTAATTGAATGTGCCTACTGTTTAGGCTATGGCGTGTATACATGTCACAAAACTGTCAAAAAGGAGATGCCACTGCTGTCCTGTGTGTTTATATGGTTTAGTTTATTACAGCTGTAACGGGGATGGCATTCTAATGGAAAAGTGCATGGCGCAAATTGTATTAAACATCTGGTCGTTAAATATAGTGTGGGCTCTGTGGCTTGACGCCGTTCGATGTAGGCTATGAGTTGATTCACATGTGTAAGATTAAAATTGACATTTTGTGATTGGCTAGCAGATAGCTTTGTGAATTTAATCTGGCAGAGGTGCTTATGTCTTAAATTTAAAGTGGTATTTTACATTCATTGCAATGAAATTTATAAACGTGGGATCAGTGATTTAGTAGAGCAATGACTCCAATAAGTCATGAATTAAATGAAATGAAATGAAATTGTCAGACGTATGAATGAAGATTTGTTAAAATGAGACATGTAATACTATTACTGATTTTACTTTTATCCTAAAACTGGGCGTAACCAACATAATAAAAAAGGTGAAAATACCTATAGAAGAATGTACAAATATTTTTTCCTACTCTTTTGTTGGTAATTTTCCGTTTTTTTATTCCATGTACACGCCCAATTTTAGGATAAATGTAAAGAAACGAACTAAAAGTTCAACCAGCAAAGACAAAGTGACCGATTGTTTTAGAGCAATGAAAAGGATACGGGTGAATTGCGATCTAACCATTGCAGGTTTAAACGGTGCAATGTCGTCGTATTCACCATCGATGAATATGATGTTGACAATGTCGTTTCCAATATGCCTTTTTCTTTCAACTTGCTGTTTGTTGTCTCGGGAGTATGGAAGCAATGTTGAGATGTGGAACATTATCTCGTGGCCTTCATAGATGGTGTAAATGGAGTATTTGCCCGTCATGTCGCCTATAATTTTATTTATTTTAAATTTTAATTAAATTTAATAATGGATTCTGTTCCGATTTGGAGTACAGCTTACCCTTAACATCAAGGCCACCACGATACTTATCCCAGCCTTTAAGTCTCACTTTATCACCTAAGAGGTTAATAAATTTGTCGAATTCTAAACTTCCGTTCTCTATAAAGTAGAAAATTAGGTGCGTGTTCAACGTTGTAATATCATCTGTTTATACCGTTGCTATACATTTCATCGTCCACAGTTTGCCCTCCATGGACGTACAAAATACCGAATTTGAAATTTACAGAACCCTGAATTCAAAATTAGTACAGGAAATAATTGAAACGTTGTGAAATACAATTAGTGGCTCGGTTTTGAAACTTACTTCTTGTTCTTCAAGCAGAAGCAAGTCCTAAAAATTAAAGAAAAGAATTTTTTTTTTTCCTTAAAATAATGTAATATTTTGGATAAATTTATACCTTTTGTATTTCTGGTGCAAACACCTCTTTTGGTCCTTTGTCTATTTTGTCCATATTTGAAAAATTACTGCAAAACAATACATTAAATCAGAAAAAGTTTGTAGTGAGATAATCATCTCGCCCCAATTCGGATATTGGACCCATAAATCTCACTGTGTGCGTGCAAACTCAAAAAAACAAACATAAATCCAGCTTGTTTCAATCTCACACATGTAACATTAAATAAAAATCGAGTTCAACCATCTCTTAATTTCAATTTCCCTATAAAATGCATTGCAACTATTGAAATGAAGCTTTCTACATCGCAATCTAACTTGCTTGATCAAATCAAGTCATTCGGTTCATTCTATTCTATCTGTGCCTTCAAATATGAATTCTTTATCTTTTTCATCTTTTGTGCCTTTTTACCTGGCAGATATGACCTTATTACGTCATCCTTTTTAAAAGTACGGTGCTCAGCTTAAAGATAAGGCACAATGGCATAAGTTGGGTCTCTTTTCCAACTCAAGATTTGTCTTAAGGCATTCTCGAGGAGTGGAGAAATCCAAATTTCAGTAACTTTGAATTAAATTTGTCCGTATATCTATATTTATTCAACATATCCCCAACCAAATCTTAATCTAAGGAATACAGTAATGTAAATTTAAAAACTGAATTATGTAATCGAATTATAATTTTTGCAAGTTGTTTACAAGAAAAGTAAAAAAAAAAACCTATACAAAGACATAACGAGCAAAGGATTAGAATTAAAGTTAGGTTTTCTTCGAGCCAAACATCTTTTGTTAAGCCGCATTAAAGTGCAAAATTAATGATTGGGATTTCCAAAATCTCTCTTTAATGTGTCTAAAAATAACCGTGATTAAATTCTTAATGTAATTTTTTTTTGCTGTACATTTTGTTGCGCATGAGGTGGTTTCTGTTTTTTATTTGTCTGTGGCTTTAAAGTGTCAACTGTGAAGGGTCTTAGATCACTTAGGTGAAAGTCGATGAAAGTTAGTACATGCTTGGCGAGTTGGGTGAAATGTGGAAGAACGAAATCAATTTTGTCAGTGGGAAAATGCTTAATAAGCACAAAAAAATCTTAAGACTCGTGTCTAGTCTTGCAAGTGTAAAAACCATTCTCCATCTGTATAGCGGGGGCTTGAATTGGCTGTAGGCCAAATATCTTTCGGAAGACCGATTCACATGCCAAACTAACACAAATGTCTCCGACAGGGGGCTGTGGGTGCTGTGTGTAAAGCATAATTTGAAATTCGTTGTATTGTGTTTGTGTGCACGATGCTTATGTGTCGTTTTGAACTGGAGATTTTTATTTTTTTCACACAAAGTAAACAAATATCTTCTAACAGCAACAGACAAAAGCATCTTCATATCTCTCTTTTATTTGCTTTTGTAAATTACTTGAAAGACCATTTCACACTTTGAATACTGTTTAAAGTTTGTCATCTTTAACACCTAGGCTTATTTCACATAAAATAAAATTTTTTTCCTTCAGTTCTTGACCTGTCTGTCACTCTCTTCTTGTCCAGCCAAGTTTTGGCGACTGTTTCTGAATGGTAGCATTACACTGAGCTCTTCACCAATGATAAAATCTAACTGTATAATTTTCAATCCATTTAAACTGACAAAAACTCTACACCACACCCTACAGTATACCCACCCACATAAAACTGATATTTAAATTGTACATTGCCTTTCACCGCACCCAGCAACGGAAGGAAGTGTCTATTGACAGGGGGAACTGCTTTGGTTCAAAATGCCTTTCACTAGGTAAAAGTATCCCGGTTTACATTTGCCTAGAAAGGAGTTTTTTCAGACACAAAGGGCCTATTGCCACATTTAGGGTGTGTTCGGACAGATTAGGTTAGGTTTTTAACTTTTTCGGAGTCCGGCACCCCTTTATTTCTCCCACTTCCATAATAAATATGTTCTGTTTTTATATACTAACAACGGAAACAATGAAAAAAGTGCAAGCTAGGTTTTCCATAGTTTCATTTCCTACAAGAGCAAATGCGAACGTCCATACGACGTTGTTAGCAAGTGCCCTCTGACGTAATACAGAATATTGTGTGGGGAAATAGCCTGGCCAGTGAGGGCCGACTATTCCCCCACACGTGTGGGAAAATAAGGTACAGGCTATTTCCCCACACGTGTGGGGAAATAGACACCCCGTTTAAAAAAATCATCAAGCTTTCTTTGCTTCCAGACTGGCATAAGTGATATACGGAGACCACTTATGTCAGTCTGGAATACGATCACCACTGTTCGGATAACCAGGTCGTTCGCAGAACCGGCGTTCGGACAATCGGCGGTCCACAATACTCCGATGTAATCAATATAATCCATAAATCTGAATGTTAAATGCCATGTCATATCTTACTCTTTATTATGACCATGAGCTGAAACTCATTTTCATGTATCCAATGTACTTTCTCTTTTTAAATCCCCTAGGGTTTTGGTTTCTTTTCCTTATATTGGGTAAGAGAGTTAAAAATTTAGTGGGTAAACAAAAAAAACAAAAAAAAACAATATTCATTTCTAGCCCAAATCGGCCCATCTTTGAATTTATCAACGCTAATATGAATATTAACATTCTTCATGAATTTCATGACAGAAAAACAACGCAAACAGACCATTTACAACATGTTTGCAACATAAAATTTGAAGTGCGGTAGTAAGTTGGCTTTGCTACACCACACGCTTTCCAATAATTACCGTACATAAAGGAAGATTGCATTTGATTTGATATAATAAAATCACTTGTGTATAATTTTTAGGTGATAAACTGAACAGTAAACCTTAGTTTATTACTAATAAGTTAAAGATAATAGCTTATTATGGGATTTTAGGTTTAGTTGCCTTATGCCTTGTAGCTAGTAACAGATGTCAATTCCCATAGGCTCATGTGCGGATGATCATAAAGCAGTTTCTATGGTGACAAAAGGTCACTGAATGAGAGTTGAAGTGGCCAATGTATCCGAGTTCATTCAGTTGTGTTTACTACACCACTAAGTTTTAGATGTGGAATTAGCATAGCAGTGTTATGTTCTGTAAACACCTTCCGATTGAAAGTGACAAGAATAGAAGAAGTAATGGATTGATACTGGAATTATACATTAAATCAGTAAAATAGAATAGAAAGTTTTTGCTTTAAGGCCATGCTCTCAATGGAAAGGAGCGACAATTTTTATGACCGAAATTGTACATGTTGAATAGTTTATCCGTAAAATTTGAATACGTGTAAATGCATTTGCACATAATTATCTGGAGTGGAAATGTCGTTTTAACTCGTGCAGTTCATCTTTAGCAGCAATGGATTTATTAATGCAAATAACCAGCATTAAGCAATTGATTAATTGTTCCAATCATTTGTCACTTGCAATATTCACTTTTCCTTCCTGTTGAAATTGTTGAAATCCAATTAAAAATGGACTTCAGTCTTAATGCAAGATTAGATGGGTTAAGCCCTGTATTTAAATGTCACAGTTATTAGTATTGTCATTCATTCAGAACTCAAACAAATGTCAAACGGTCTATTTATATAGATTTCTGTTATTGGTTGTCGTGACTCATTTCAAAAATTAAAACTGTTGAAAAACAATCCATTAAAAAAATTATTTTGCCAACCTTTGAACCAATTTTCCATTTCAGTAACGTACAAACATTCCGCCTTCTCCACAACCTTAAATCATAGCCGCTTTGCGATGGACTTGTAAACATTCGAACCAATGGGAGAAGTCCAAGTGCTTTCGCAACCAAACTTTATGTATTGTATATAGCAACTGGCATTTGTCCAATGGCAAGTCCAATTCTCCTGGGACTCATTGCAAACCTTTCAGCTCTCAGTTGGGGCTCCGAACTTGTGAGACCGGTCTTGAAGGCCAAACAGAGTTTACGTCAACAGATATAAGCTTACTTTCTGCTCTTAACATGCATTAACTAAATAACTTGAAAAGAAATTCCTGTTGCTCGCAAATATCGAACTTTGCACGTTTTTTTTAGGAATGTCGCTGAACTGGGCTCACTTTGGATCATAGCAAGTGCTGTTGACCTAAGGAAGAGTGATTTCATGTCAATATTAATGAATGGGAGTTGCCATTTGTCTCCCAGTGGTTCGGAACAGTGGTAGCGGATTAGGACTAATGCGGACTAATGTCACTTAAGGCTACTGTGTGTAATTAATAATATCGTTTATTTTTATTTTTTTTATTTATTTATATTAAAAATGAAATAGTTATAATAAGGGCGCATTGCGCAGTGTCATGAGAAATTTTCTATTTCTGGAAATGCGTTGTAACTGTAAAAATATATATTTTTGAAATTGAAAATACGCAATTCTGAGAGATATAAATAAAAGAAGATTCGTTCCATTTACCGGTATTTATTATTATTTATTTTTTTGTTGGGATTTTCAGTTTTATCTAATTTGTATTTTCGGCGTGCTGTGTGTGATTTTTGAACGTGTGTGTGTCTATCTGAGTGGCATTTCTAACAGCACTTCCACACGTCAGACGATTTTTATAATACACGTCATATTAAACTTGTTATCCAGTGCCAGTTCCCAGTCCTGGAGGACAGGTGGATGAGATGCCAGGTTAACGATTTTAAATTGCTTCAGCATTATCTGCATTCGAAAATTGAAACGGTTTTGAGCTTTCATGCGTTTCTCATGACATAAAAATCCGCAACAAAAACACTTTTAAAAATGTGCCTGATACAGAAATGACATACCAATCTAAGAAAAAATATGAAGTATAAAAAACCATGAGAAAATCGATTTTAAAATGTTTGTATTTTCGTTTCACATTTGTAGATTGAGTGGTTTTTAAAAAAAAAAATTTTATTTGAAGATATATGGTAGTCAGATTCGTGTGAGGAATGAAAATTTTTTCGGATTTGGAATCCAAAAGAATTGTTTGGCTAAATCCTGCAAACTTAGCAATCACTTAAACAGGTGAAAGTGGAAATGGAATAATTTTAAATGTGAGTATTGATTTGCTGAATTCACTGCACCAAATCTTTTTTTTTTGAAAATACTTCAGTTACCCACTGCTTTTTGAACATCTGGCAAGAAACACATTAACTGATTGATGTTTAATGAAAGAGAAGAAAAAAAATGTGTTTTTTTTTTTCATTTACGTTTTACTTGATTTACATAGCACATAATTGCAGTAAGAATTGTGAGCGCTGCAACTTCACTTTTTTTTATTCCAGATTTGGAAATCACTTTGAAAGAGCAACAACTCCATTAGTGTGTGGTAAATGATTTCATGTTAAATGCAGTGTGAATAGAATTCATTTAAAATTATCTGATACTTTATTATTTTAATGCATTGTAAACGATTCTGCATCCGTATTTCCTTCCTCATTTAAAAAGTAAATGAAATAAAATCGCAACTTTTTCCTTTTAATTGTGTAGTAGGTCTAATAAAAATTTATTGACTATTGCAGAGGAAATTCCATTCCAGTTGTGGTGTTGCCAGTGTTCGTTTTGGACTTGTGCCAATATTGATACAACAAAATGCTTCTTTTTATCAACAACCCAATAAGCTTATAAACTGACACCGTTGGCAAGTGCCCTTTTGCTAAGTGCTTAATGGGTATTGTTTAGAATTATTATTTATATCGTACTTACCCCAGCAATTGTTTGACTGTCAAAGGCTTATGCGGTGAATAGGGCAGACAGATCTTTTGCGTACCCTTGAAAACAAAGAAAAGAAAATAATTTATGTAAACTATATATTGTTACTGGCCAGTGCAGAAAATTAGAAATTGACAATCGATAAACGTCGATACGATTTGCAATGCATTTAAGCGTAATGCAATTTGAAATTAGTCTTTAAATGAAGCAACAAAACCCTAAGCGAACTTAAGAATCAATAGTGCAGATATCTTCAAGGTCTTAGATTTTGGTGAACTTAATTTAGTTGCATACTTTGTAAATTTCCGACATGTATATACAGAAATAAAATGCAAAACTTCGTAAATATATGTATGTATGTATATATTATGAAGTTTTGCATTTTCTTTCTACTTCATAAATTGGACGTTGGACATTAGAGAGTTTGCGGAAGGGTACTTGTGGGTTATAAAAAGTCAAGTTATAACCTTATAACTGTAGTACAATTTCATAAAGAAGTTCATAAATATGTGTTTGTGGGTGAGATGTGTTCTCTCGAGGAGAATACACTCAATGTATGTCGGGTCATAAGGAGTCCCTGTTCTCTGTTCCAACCATCGGTGTGGCAACCGTGTACATTGTTTGTCAAATATCAACCTGGCGGGACACAACAGCGGGTTAGCACTTTTGAGTTATAAAGTTATATTATAAAACTGAGTTAAACAGGATGTGATGTCGTATGTGGCTACTGAATAGTTGAAATTCATTTAATATTTTTTAGATTAATTACAAATTTTGCTAGGAATTATGAAGCAAAATTAAAATTATACTAGGCAAATAAATGTTGTTAACAATCCCATCCGTACATTAATTTTTAATGTGTTTTTCCATCCCTTACAGAAAACTAATCGCCTTTAGGACTTGTCGTGGGAGTATTTATTGTTTTTGTATTTGCTTTTGCATTGGCAAATAGAGATGTTGTAACATCACTTCGTTTTCTGGTTCATTAGACTGAGGATTGGCTCTCTTCATGGCCTTTATATAGGGGTCATCCCCTGGTTTTTTTCTTTAAAAGTTATTATTGTTTTATTTAAAAATTAGACAAGTCATAGTTAACAACATTTATTTGCAAATGTTGTATAATCAAAATTTTTAACAATGGATTGTATCACATTTATTGCATTAGTTGGCTCAGTTTGGCTCAGCAGATTAATTGTTCAAGTTGTGAGGAACATTAATGCTTTAATTAATCCTGAGATTAATGAGATATTCATTTTATCACACTTAGAGTGACAAACTGGGTCAGGCGCCATTTTGGTAAAACCTTAAGATACTTGAAGTGGATTGGTTCCCTTGTATCATAAAATAAGGTTATAATTCAGGTTTCTCTTATAGTTATACCCTGTTATAAGAGTATAAGGGTATAACTTCACTTTTTATAATGCACAAGTACTCTTCCACAAACTCTCTATTGGCGCTTGGGATGGCAGGTTGGTATTCATCCGTACACGTGAAGTCGTGCAAGCGAGCTAGTGAATTTATTCGCACGCAGTTAATCCAAGACGAATGTTTTCCCACTCCAAGAAAATACATCTTTAAGGCTGGTTCTCACTGCGAAAATGTTGAGGAGTTACCACGCGGATTCTCAGCATGCTGTTTGCAGAGGGGGTTTAAACTGTACATGAATTGCATGCATGTTTTTTGAATAAGTAGCAGGAAATAACTAAATCAAATAGTTTAAAATATGTAAAAGAGAAATAAATCCAACAACTGTGCGATAGAAAGGAGCTTTCTGATTGGCGGTGGAAATAAATTGCTAAGAAAAATATAACTAGTATGGGAAGTCTAGAAAAATGTTTTTATATGTCCATAAGTTTTGTGTTAGAACTTTAACTTTACCATCCTGGATTAAATCTGTTAAAGTAGTTCGTGATAGCGTGCTCAATTTGTTGTTTACTGTAGATTCATTCCTCGTTAGGTGCATTTTCCTAGATTGTTTTGCATGTTTTTATTGTTTCTATAAACAGAATAGACACTAAAAACAGCCATAAACCATCCTCAAAAACTGAAACAAAAAAACCGCAACTAGAGTGGTTTTCAAAGTGGTTTATGCAACCTGGTTTTGGTTTTCCAACCAACAGCAAAATTACTGCCATGCAAGCTAGATCGAGGGTCGAGCTTCCAATTATTACAAAGCTTTTAGGTGAAGCATCCACCACTAGAAAATGTGAGTAAAAGCAGAATTGTGTTCAAACAAGTGGACCGTAATCCATTCGTTGAAGGAATTTTAATTGCCAATTACTTGTAAAACCCAAACTAAACTGTAAACAGCCACAAAAATGAAATGATCTCACACACACTCATAGTTAGGAATGCTTTTTGAACTCACTAACAATCATCCCAGATTCTCCCGATTGGCCGGTCGGGTGTTTTGCATTTGAACTATCCAGGACTCAGACAGAGAACTGTAACTGACGGCTAAACATTTCCTGTGTGAGGCAAAATGTCTTCGATGTTCTGTTCAGTTTCAATGAAGAAGTTGAAGGGAGTTTTTTTTTATATTTTTTATTTAGTCTTGCTATCAACTGTCAGTGGATTTTCTCCAGATTCTTATATCGTGTAACAAAAACCCAACTCTAGGTAAGGGATTTTCTGTGGCTCTTAAGAGCAAGCTTGGTCTGAGCCCAAAATAAAAGCACTCACTAAAGACAGATGTTGGCTTGAGTATGGTGAGTGTACAAGAAGGAAACAAAATATTTTATGTTCGGTACATAGAGGGGAAAATAAAGGGCCCCCTAGACGAAGGTGTACAAATACGGTAGTCCCAGTTAGCAATTTAAAGGAACTACGCATCAGCAGTGGTGCCATTGCCACTGCTGTGTCAACACATGAACTCACAGTTCGGCTATTTCTCGTGCAATTACGAGCAAACTTTTACTTTGTCTTACTCATATTTGCAAATGATTTAAAAATGTAAAAATAATTATTTTTTTAAATTATATCTTGGTTTTATTATGTAAGTTGATTTATTCTCGTAATCCAATCGAAAAACAAACAAAATTGTTTGTTGATTCAAAGTTCACGTTGTTTATTAAACGTCACGACCAAATTCTTGAGTTGCTTTCATATTTTTCTAACGATAAGTTTATTATCTGTTTGTTTGAGGAAGATAATAAAGGTCAAGTGCAGAGTGTGTTAATCTTGTTATCAATTAAAGTAGACAATACAAAGGAAAATGAAAAAGAAAACCGTATTTACTTTTCGTAATATGGTGTTTTTTGGTATTAACGTTTTATTTTATTTTATTTTGTGTGTCTAGGTGCATTACGCATTATGCAGATGAAAATTTCAAGTTGTACATCGAATGTTTTAATCTACTTGGTTTTTTAATTGTTGTGGAATTAAATCCTGTTCTGCTCAAACGTGTTCAAAAGCTGTGTCGTTATCACGTTATCACCACGCGGTGTACCGTGAACAAAATCTAAGTCAATTTTTGCAGAAACCATTTTTTTAATTGCTCGATTTAATTGGTAACGAGATTAACACGGTGTGCACTTAATTTTCAAGTTAAAATTTCTAAAATTAATTAGTCAGAAAATTCTCAAAAAAAAAAATATGAATTTTTAATTTCCATTTTATGCCTTTCTCAACGAATCACATGACACTATCACCATGAAGCAAAATTACAGTCAATGGATCTTAAGGTTTCAGCTTCTGCTGCTGATCGATCCCAAGTGCAACTCAATTAAATGATGCATTTTTCATTTTAACAAGCTAATGATAATTTTTAGTTTAATGCTTACTGACTTTTATTTTTAGTAAATGAAAGATAAATTTCTAAATACTTACTGTTTTCCTCCAAACTATGGCACGGTACTGGGGTACACATTGGTTGTTTGTGTCACTGACCAAGATTGAGAATAAAAATTGTACTCTTTCTGAATCTGTTCCGACATAGTTTTGATGCACTAAAAAAAATATATATATATAAATATTTGAAAATTATATTGATGTTACATGTCAAAAGTTTCTTACATTTCCCCAAGAAATACTTGAAATACCATCGAGTTTGGTATTCTGGGTTTTCCAATACTGGAGTGGATGGCGATGAATACATCTACGGGAAATGATTGTAACTTATTCAGTAAAAGATTGACAAAATTGAATGAATGTGGCAGATAAATTGCTGTCATGGCTTGTGAAGTAAACAAGTATGAAAGGAAAACAGGAAAAAAATTATTATATTATTTTACATTTAAGCTGAAAACAGCGAAATTATAAATTAAATACTATTTTGTGCACGAAGTAGTCGTCCTATGGTTATCCTTTGGGGTTAAGAATTTATAAAATAGTCATTATATTAATTAGGCCAGCGTTTCTCAAACTGTGGGTCATGAGCCTCTTTTTGGTGGGTTGCAATAGCAACGTGCTTCCATCTTTCTGACTCTGTTTGCCGTGAAAACAAATAAATAAATAGGAAGTAAAGGAAATCGAAAGGAGAAAAAAAACATTTTTTGGTTATGCGGTGACTTTATCTAGCTAGTCAATAAGAATCGTTGAAAAATTTCAATAATGAAGTGGGTGTCGCGATAGATTGCCTTTCTAAAAAGTGTGTTGTAATGTTAAAAAGTTTGACAACCTCTGTATTAGGCTATGTGTATGTTCTGGTGAATTATTATTTATGTAAAATGAAATGTAATCTTGAAGTTTGTTCCCCTATTCATATCTCGTTATATCTTGCAAAACACTATGCTTTTAATCTATTTCCACTTCTGGCAGCTTGAATCATTCAATTGAATAAGTTTTTAGAGGAGGAAAACAGATAAAATTATTATTTGAACATCTGCTTCACTTTAAATGAGGGATAGGGAAATGGCTTAATCTTTGCTGGTAGAACAGCCACTGTTTTTTATTTTTGTTTATTATTATTATTATTATTTTTTTAATACGGTATTTTTTTTTGTAATTATAAATAATGTTGGGAGTAATCTGCTGCATTGAATATTTTTGGAGGAAACGGTTCTGATGTAGAATAAGGGAACAAAATGTACAAAAGAGCAGAATGTTTTATACTATGTCAACTTCAAGCTTTTAAATAATTCGTTATGTAAGCTACGGTGTATATTCACCGAAAAAAGAAATTACAGTAATATATCATTGCTAAATGTTTCCTTTAGAAACATATACATCTAAAAAAATGTTTTATTTTATTAAAGTTAGACATAAAATTATTTAAAATAAAAATAATGCAAAAATGCATATATTTCTTTGCTGTTTTTTTACGCATGATAGAATACTACAAAATCGATAAAAATGACTATTGGAGAATTTTTGTAAATCAATTATTCCATATCTGCTTTAATGATTGAGAAGTTTTTATTAGAATGTCTAAAATCACCGGAATTTACCCCACACTTGACCACTTAATCATGCGAATGGGCGTAAATCCGAGGAGATAAAATACTCTTTCACTCCTACTGTGAATTATTGCTTTAATTTGTGCAGGTATTTATCAAATAAAACAGCAGGGAGCAAGCAGCAAAACGTTATAGTCACGCAAACTTCTCGTAAAATCACGTATATGCTTCCAAAACGAATGAGGAGTACACAGCTTCAACAAAAATCAATACGTGTACACCAGAATGCTTCGTTCATTAGCGATACGATTTTTAAAAAAAGAAGAAAAAAAAACTTAGGGATAAACAAATTTAAGCGATGTTAAGATGAAGGGCGAATTTTATTCACTTACGTCATCTTTGTCGGCGCGTTCTCCACATTCAACTCGGAATCGACGCGAAGAGAGTTCAGAGCCTTCGTTTTCACATTGTGCCAACTGGTTATTAAATAAAAAAATGTACAATTTAATATATTTCCTTTCCACCATTGGAATCTTCCTCCCCCCTTCCCCCCCTTTTCTTCTCCTTTTTGATTATTCTCTATTTTTTCGTGTACAAAAATATAAAAATTGTAGTGAAATTAAATTTCAACTCTTTTCATAAAGAAAAATACCGTCATTGACATAAATAATATGACCAGGATAAAAATAGATAAATCAATAAAATAAATACACAACGTACCTAAAAAAAACCAAAAAAAAACCCTTTTTATGAAAAATGTAATATAATAAAAATAGAAATTAGACATGTGGTGACAGTATTTGAAAGCCTTTCAGTGTCGAGCCAATCAAATTCAGCTGGAAATGGGCAGCAAGCTTATCTAAGATCAGTTTCTATGGTAACAGGATATAGATGTTAGTTGCTCCTTTTATCAATCAGTACAAGTGGGTTAAGGGAATAGTAGTGCGGAAAAGTGACGTCCCACCATCTTGACACTTGTTATCTCGAAAAAATCGTCTAGGGAGGGTTAAATAAGGTCGGTGTCCGAATTCAAGGTTCTGCAAGACGAGTGGTGTCGGAAAGACTCGTGGTCTTATTGATCGCGCTAAGAGAGAGCCACAATAATACTGCAGGGATAGTCTTCTTAAAGTTTGAGAAGGTTCTCTGGGGGAGGTATGGATAAAGGCACAAAAGATGGCGTTAATGAATAGCGGCAAAAGCCGAAGGGGGATGAAACGAACCGTTCATATGAGTAATTTGAAGGAAGATGCAAGATGAATGACTGTTCTTGTTTGGCTAACACTAATCAATTAGCATAAATTCTAATTAATGGGTTCAGAAATTTGGGTTTGGAACACAAGTAACGACGAATCAATATTAACGTGCGACTCGTTTGCAGCTTGGAGTTAATTGGGAGGGAAAAAATGGATTGTAAAAATAGAAGTGAATCAGCTAAAATGCTATAAAAATAAATATGTCGTAATTGGTCGGGTCTGTGATCGTAACAGTCATGGTATGTGAAGAATTTATGGCGAAAACACAATGTTGTTTGACGATTTAATTCTTTATTTGTTTATTTTTCATGATGTAATGTTTATTTTCCTTATATTTTTGGATTTTTCTTGTTTGTTTTTTTTAAAATTTTCGTTTTATTTTAAAGGTCATTTTGGTGTAACTTGATGAGGAGTGATGAGGAGCGTGAAGTCAGTAGATTATTACTCATAATTAGCAGAGGATAAAAGGAAGGGGGAAATAGCTGGAAGTACAGGAAGCGAGAAATGAACGGGTTTGAATAGGAAAATGTGAGCGTTACTTTGCATTTGCACATTTTGCACGAATGATATGACGACATGTCATATGAATGCGTAATCCAGCTTGAAAGGTTGTTTTTAATACGAGATTATGTTCAAAACTAGATAATTTAATTATCCTTCATTTAATTTATTCTAATATTTACAATTAGATTTTTATCCCTGTTACTGCCTTAAGCTTGTAAGCTTATTTACATGTTTTTGAAAGCTTAACTTCTAGTACTTCAGTTCATAACAAAATTGGAAAACAATACAATTTTTAATATTTGTGTGAGAAATAGGTTTGTCATGGAATCTCAGTGATAGCCACAGCTCGGTGTGTGGTCCTACAAAACAGATTTCATGTGTTTTATTGCTGTATTTCTGGTTGCATGGCAATTTTTATCGCTTATGGTGTATCCTTGCGAGTGTTTTATTCTGAGTATGAAATAAAATGCTCTTTCTGATATGTGAAACTTTTCCCTATGTAAAGAAACTGAAAACTGGATCCCCTAAACTATCGTTAAAAGCAAAAAGGTTTGACAATGTTAAATCAATGGTGTATCCGATTCCACTGCATTTTAAAAGCCTCTACATCATTGGGTACAAATTTCAGTGTACTGCAGGGTTGCTCGGATAGGGGGCTCGCCATTATTGTTGTCATGGATTAATTCTGCATGAAATTTAATGTCCTTGTTGACGAAATTCAATCGGTTTTTCAATCAAAAAATTGTAGAAAAAGTTGGAAAGTTTCAACAGCACTTTTTGTGTTGTGGAAGAAAGACAGACTTGGTCAGTTTCTCGCATCCACTGCCCCACGGAACGTGTTGGAGAAAATTAAATTTTTTTTTCTATAACATCGAGAGAAAAATCCCAAGAATGGAATTTGTTGTGCGAGTCGCTGTTGTCTGCTTGCAAAGATCAGAATCTGCTTATAAGCAATAAGCACCGAGCTTTACAGACAGCAATTAGCATTGATTGAACATAAATTATCGCGTGAGCATGAATAATAAATCATAATGGTTGAGATTCATGGTTTTTGATCATAAACCTATATAGAAATACAAATCAACCTAACTTTTCTCGCTAGACGTTCAGTTTCAAAAACCGCACAAGTAATCACCATAAACATAGATTCGTGATGTTCGGTATAAAGCTATATTTTTTCTAGTTTCCTGATTATAGTGATTCGATATCAAGATTGCTACTGATTTTACGCAATGAGTTGCAACTATTGATACGAAAAAAGACGCTCTGTAGATAGACGTGGGCGGTGGAAAATGAGGTATTGTCATCGTATTACAGTTCTGCAATATGCATGATTGATTGATTATTTTTTTTTCTCTTGTTTAATAGAATAGAGATACAGTATATTCTAATGCAGCGTTTGTTTTCATTTGCTAACTGATTAGTTTTGATTTGTTTGGTTATCTAGATTGCATAAGATTTACTTAATACTTGAGTTTATTGATTACGGTAGTTTTTTTCCCCCTTGTTTGGTTATTTTTAGTTTTGAAAAAATCAATTTATTTTCTTCTACGTGGGGAATTTTACTCGGATGATAATGCGGAGCGGGGAACCAATCACAATTGAACACCAACAATGTCACGTTTCAATTAGTGACATTTCTACCTGCTGCTAGGTGCAGTTTTTTTTCCGCCTGCCTTAAAAACACCCACTAGTTGCTAGGAGGTGTTTTTTGGACGGAAAATCCTTCCCGTAACCTTGACATTTCCATTTTTTAATATTAAAATTATAAATTCAAAACTGCACTACTCAGCTCCATTCGTTTTATTATGTAGTCGTATGTAAATTAATTCATTAGTGGAGGCCACACTTGACTATGTTACGATTATTTAAATTTTGTGTGTGAAAATAGACATTGCGGGTTATTCTCGGCAAAAAAAAATTACAAAATCTTGTTAATGTTTCGTTTGTGCAAGTCATGATAACATGATTAAAATCGAGTTGGCAGTTAATTCTTGTTAACAGCAACAAAAAATGAATTAATGCTTCCAGAATCACGTCTAAACATTTTAGACATATACTGCACATACAATCATTTATCAATGTAAATTATTTTTTTTGAAATAAATTTTGGCATTTGATGCGTCTATCGTGCCAAAATTCATAATTTAATCCAATACGGCAAGAAAAAATAAAATTTGAAATTATTTCCGTTTTAACTGATGATAGTGAAATTCAATTATTGAAGTTTTCCCAGATGAATTAACTGCTCTCACAGCAATGGAATTTGCACAGAACAAAAGTGATATTTTTTTTATGCAATGTAGTTTGCTTTAGAAATTGATTCAGTAAGGTCTAAAGATAAACAGGAACACTATAATATCAACTGAATGCAAATAGACTTTAGAGCAAGTAGGATGAGTGATGCTGCACGCATAGTCGAGCAAATTAGGTCTTGTTTCCCCAGCAACCATGCAATAATAACAATTATAAGTAAGTTCAATTCCCGCAGTCATGACCTCAATGGCAAATGCCTGTCTGGGGTATTGGGCACACGCAAGAAGCGTCTTGTGGGACGACGTTTCGTGGTCCAAACCTCGCATTTGCACCGAGAAGTGGGAATACCACAAAGAAACTGGTTAAATGTGCATGATGTCTTAGAACAGATAAGAACAGGAAAACCATCAAAGTCCTACTCAGACCCAAAGCTGCTTAACTTGTGTGTTCAAATGGGAACGTGTGACCACCATCTGCTTTATTTAGGGGGATTTGGTTAAGTTCTACTCATTCCTGTTTTTCTTATACGCCATAAACAACTTTTCCAATAAAAATTTCGGTTCGGTAGTTTTAACTTTAAGACCGACATGGGTAGAATAACAAGGAGAAATTGGAACATGAGCTAGAGGTGGCCATACATTCTATTCGGCAACAAACCATTTTGAGAAATGGGATTCACTATTCTGCCAGCTTGCGGTTTCAACAATAGACAAGTGATATATGCTGAAACATAAGTTTTGTGGTGGGAGCAATGCATCGTTCTTATTATGGGCCAAATTTTCTCCAATTTCTTCAATTTGCTGCTAGTGCGGATTCTGGTTCGATGCATTATGCATTTTCCTGATGTACGTTAAGTTAATGTAAAGTAATTCGGTTGAAACCTCATGTCGAACCCAAGAAAGCCATGAACTAATCGTAAACGCAAGCTTTTGAAAACCCTATTAATGTTTTCGATTTTTTTCCCCGCTTTTATTGTTTTTTCCTTCTTTCTTTTGAAACCCTATTGTTTGGATTCATTTATTCCAACTTCAGCAAAAAAATCTATAAAATAAATCAAGAGAATTTCCCATGCCTGAATTTTTTTTTCAAAATGATGAATTCACCAGTTACTCCCACGGTTCAGAAAAATGAACATTGAAAGTTGTTTTCGAGAAATGAAATTTACATAATCGAAATATTAAAATCCTGTTGTTCTTCTAATCTGCGCATCAAAACATTGATGCTTCCCTGCAATGCTTGTTTATCAATTTTCTAAATACTCTTTACAATTGCATCAGCTAAACAGCTATCCTGTGGGAAGTATTTATTTTATATTGACAACTCGGGTATCAGGTTATAAAAATTGATTTTGCTGGATGGAATATCATTTCGATTGTAGGTTAGCAAAATCCACTGCCATATAATTGGCACAAAATCAATGCAGAAAAAAAATCCTGTTTTATGTTTCCTCATTTCAAAGTTAATTAACTCTGCAAGTTGAAAACAATAACACATCTGGGAACTTTTAAATTACTGTTTTCTTTTGGAATTGACATTCTTGCTATGGTCTTCGTCTTGAAGTTACCCATATCTGGTTTTCTTAATTAAAAAATTGCAGCTTAGTTTTTATTTGGATTAAATTTAATTCATCTTTATCACCAACAACATTAAATATGTCAACATGATGCTTCACTGCAAAGTTTTAATACAAACTGCTGTGATTAATTTCTTACTGCTCTCACTATACACAAAGCCTAATCCGAAACGAAGAAATTCAGCTCTTGTGATTAAAATGAAGTGTAAACAGTTTTTTCCTAAGCTTCTTTATAAATTTTAAATGAATATTCATAATTTACGGTGGTTTTCAATCAAAATTTCACCACACATTTAACAAATATTTTTCTTTCTGAATTTATTCAATGAATAATGAAATAGGTTTAAATATTTATATTATTGCTTTTTTTCCTCTGGTATATAAATTGCTATTTAGACCTGAAGGACAATATCTGTTTTGAGTCAATTTTTTTTTTTTTTTTATAGAAGAAATCAATTATAAATTTAAAGTTAAACAAATGTTTCATGTTCATTTATTTTTCATTAGCTGCATTGAAAGCTCAGGTCATAAAAAGTTCATTTTAATTTCTTTGTTTACACAAGAGCTTATCATAGGAAATGTAGTAAAAATAGCCTTTTTGCCTGGAAAGGTATTTAGATAAATAAAGAAATTGGAATAAACCGTTTATTGCATGAACTTTGTACCTATCAAGATGTAATATTTTTCGGGCAAAAGCCGTATAAGGGCTATAAATGAACATTAGATTTGGAATTTGGTACTGGTATGTTGATTGCAAAAACTAATTTTGTTAGTTTAGGTGTTATGTGCTGGAGGATTATTATTAAAGATCATATTCTGGCACAACAACCAATGAAATTCGAATTGCAACCAAAACAGGAAATGGAATTCCAAGTGCACTTCCTGTTGTTGGCTTTGGATTGCAATGAACGACACTGGTACTGATCTAAGACAGTTCGAGTCTTCTACATTACTATCTGTATTATGTTATCAATTTCAAAATAATTCGGATTTTGAAGGTGTCAATGTTTGAGACTTGAAGTAATACTTAAATTAATACTTAAAGTGATAACATCAAATTATTAAAGTTAAAAATAGACTTAGCCATTTGTCTATTGAATTTTTTGCGACAGACAGATTGACAACAGGATGTGATTCAAGCAGAGCGATAAAAGAAGGAAAAAAGAAGAGTTTTATAAACAACTTATCTGTTGAGATGCCGCTCTCTAACTGCATCTAATAGTCTTAAATCAACAGATATATGTCCAGGTGTCGGCTGAAGACAAGTTAACAGACATTTGATCTCAGTTAAAGTGCTGAAAAGTTATTTTGAAACTGGTTAAGTGCCATTTAAGAGCCATCACGACTAAATAATAGTGGTTTCATCAATAAAGGCGATTGTGTCATTTTGAATTTTTCGGTTTGTCAGGTGATGTCAGTCCCATCAATCATGTGCATAAATGCAAAATCGCAAAATAAAGTAAAAGGTAGTTCTTGCGATTTTGTGAGTTGAGAAACACAAAACAAAATGGAGGCAGCCATGCTCGATCTAAGTGGCCATCTCATATAATTTAGGATATGCCAAAGCATTTGTGAATTCATCAATAGCTAGACAAACCACGAAACCACTTGACAGTACTCAGTGTAACTTGTAAAATGTTGTGGTTTGTACTTAATTTTTAAATAATTCGTTTCATTTGTGAACTGAATCGTAAACATAATTTTCTGTATCGTATGAAACGGTGGTTGACTCAAGTGACTATTTTCAGAATCTTTAAATCACAAAATTGCAAAATTATGCAATTTGAAAGCATCAAAAATGACTTGTTTCCAGAATAATGGCAATTTTACAAAATAAACTGGGTACCAGATTCATTATCGTTTTTTGGCTCTTGTTAAGTTGACGTACGTCAGTTCGACGCTCATGTCAATTTGGCACGTGTGGCAAGTTGGCGAACACATCAAGAGGATCGAAAGGCCTCTGGTAGTTTCAACTTGTTCGTTGGTTTTTTTTTATAGTCATTATTCAACCTTTTTAATATCGACACCCTTAACCCCTTAAATGTATGCAAAAACTAAACTCAACCTCTAATCCAAGCAAACTAAAAATAATAATTTAATTTGAAATACCGTATTTCTTCGATTAGAAATCGCCCTCGATTACAAGCCGAGGCTAAAACACTTGACGAAAAATAAAAACGACTCGCACCATTCCCACCAAATCCGTTGTTCCGAGTTGTTACAACAGCACCAATACACAGCAATTTTGAACAATATGTACACAAAATTTTGCCTGCACACATTGTTTAAAATTGGCGCATTGGTGCTGTGTATCTGTGCTGGCAGTTTCCAATTTTTACTAAAGTTGCCCTCGATTATAGGTCGTGGCAGAAAATGACATTTACAAATAGAAGCTGCGACTTTTATTCGAAGAAATACGGTAACTCAAAATATTGAAAATCTTTAAATCTCCTTTAAAACGCGGTAAACAACTTTATTCAAATCATTTTGGTTCAACCCTGCAAAGCAATTAATCGGGAAAAATACGGTCCACACTTTATGCGGCAAGTTGAGTAATTACACAGATAAACCTAAGCAGCAGTTTGCAACACCCAAAATCTGGACAGCTTAATAAATTATACAGTAAATATAAATGAGCAGTGAAAGAGTTGGGGGGGAAAGCAAAATTAAATCAAGGGGTAGGGAATGGATATAAAGTGTAACAATTCATCTGTCAGTTGTTATTGGAGAAGAAGTTAAAAGGAAGAAAGTGGACACCCAATTGAGAGTTGATTAAGAAGAGCAAGAAGTGGAGATTGAATGGCTAAGGGTGAAGACACGATTGGTGAAAGGGGAAATCGGATTAAAGGTGAATGGAGACGAATAAATGAGAGATTGTTTGAGGCAAATGAATGGAAAATTTGACAGACCAGAGGAAAAAAGTTTTCAAAGATAGTCGATCAAAGTAAACAAAGAAATAAAAGTTTGGCAGTGGTTGGGGGAGACGGTTTGATTTGAAAATAGAAGAGAAGACGATTGTATGAAGGGAAATGACGTTTAAAAGTTGGAGAAAAACAAGATAAAAAAAAAATTGAGGAAGACAGGAAGAAGGGGGAAAAAACAAAGTGAGTTTGTGATGGGTTGTCTGTCGGCTTTAATGCTTGGCAAATGGCCTTAAGAGCAAAGCGTTGTCAGGATGAGATATTATTTGAAAATGAGTGGAGACATAAAGATGCGGGATTTAATTAATCATAGTTTGCATGTTGGCATGCTCTCTCCATTGTAAATAATGTTCTGACAATGTTTTGTTTTACGTTGAACGGAAGTAGTTCTATGTCAAAACGGATGCAACGGCAATAACAACAATCGAACTACACAACACTGTGTGCAAAGTAACAGGGAATCCAGCACTTTACATCTCTTACTTCTCTTACCACAGACCAATACTAGCAACAACAACCAACCACAATAACCAAGCCATCTAATTCTAGCAACATTTTGAACAAACAAACCAAAATATTTCTTTCTCAACACAGCCGGGTGAAATAGTTCTACGTTGTGGCACAGTTGCTGTTGTGCCCCTTTGATTTTTTAAAATTTAAACTAACGGTGTTTATGTTCTCATGCCGCCAATGGTCGGCTTGCTGCGGCAACCGGATTGAAAATTCGTCCAATGGGTGTTTTGAATTAACCGTATTTTTTTAAGGGTTTAAGAGGGATGAGGTAAATATTGGGGTGCTAAATAAATATTCAAGTGACCGAATGAAATGAAAGGAAAAACAAAACAACTGACTACAGTTCCGTATGTTTGATTTCCAATACTTTTTGTGTTGACTTTACATATCGATCAAAAAGCCAGGCAAGCGTTGCTGTGGAAGCTTTTTTTTTCGCTGTGCCTACATACACTTCCCCTCAGCCTTCCCTTTCTTTAGTATTGGGGCAAGGGCCAAGAAAATGGAAAAGGGTCAGTTCCATAATTTATTATGTCCAGGCGGGCAGACGAAATTTTTATCAGGAAGATTGGGAAAATGGTGGAGTTGGAAACTTACCAGTTCCACCGAACCATATGGACGTCGACTGAAAAATCCTCGTCGATTGACCAATTCAGTGGACGAAGAACTGCGAGAAAGAAATAAAGAAAAATTAATTAAATTAGGTTTAATTGTATGGTCGAAGAATGACTTAAATGAATTGAATATGTTGACCTTTGCATTTGTAATTTCTTTTATTTTATTTGCTTAATGATCAAGTGATTCATGTCTTACAACACGAGGATGAATCGAATTAAGTCGGTGATGTGGTTTTCTCTGGTTTATTTTTAAGTAAGTTCCTAATATATTATTTAGGGTCTGTATGTAAATAATAAATTAGGAGCTTGCGTTTTCTCTCTCTCATCACATAATACACAAAGTTTACAAGAAAAGTCTGGCAGTTTTGGCAAAAACAAAATTTATGCGCTTGCGTGCTGGTGTCTTGCGTTATTACTATTAATTTTTGTATTAAAAAAGTAATTTTCGTAAAAATTGCTAAATTTCGATTATCGATTCGAGGAAAAAAAATGTTTGTGGCAATTTAGTTTTGCCGAGAAAGATTGGATAAAGTTCGTTGGTGATATTTTTTTCTAGTATATTAGTAATAAATAAACAATCTGTAAGATCAATCATCGATGCGAGACCAGTAAATCAAGAACCCATCTGCTTGTCAAAGACAAAGTACTTTTTTTTTCCTATAGTTACGTAAATAATTCATGGCGACACAATTGAATACACGTTTCGTGATAAAACAGAAAAGATAGCTGAGAATTAAGCGGACAAATTGGCACATCGAAATTCAGGATTTTTTTATGTTTTCAAAAATTAAAATAAATATTGAGCTGACATGTTGATTTTTGAAGCAAAAAAAAAAAACATTTTTAAAAATCGTTTTGTTAACTTTATATTCATTTTTCATGAAAAGAAAGTTGTTTTTTTTTGGACCCATTAAAACACTTTAAGAATAATTTTCATAACATTAATGACCTCCCAAGACATAGTCATTTCCATACTTTGTAAAGATGAAAGCACCACTTAAATCATATTCGTTTTAAAAACCAACCATCTGGCACATTAAGTTGAAACTTTACGCAAAACAAACGTTATATGTATAGAAAAGAGGAAAATTTCCACCTGTTACCTTACCTAGTGGACCTTCTGCGCGGTTGACATGGTTCGAGGAAGGTTTTATCTAGAGTTATCAAAGGGGCAACACGGTCCACTACTAACGATTTGGACCTGTCGCGTTTAGGTATACCCAGAGAGGGTCGGTACGGTGGCAAAAGCCGCTGATGACGTCGGAAGTCCATGTGGTGGACGGATTGACGAGCACGATGAAACCCAAATTAATGGGCGGGAATCGGTCGCTTGTGTTGCCGGGTCCGCATTGGCACAAATGCGTGCTCGGGAGAGATGTGAGCAAGACGTGTGCAGAAAGATCGATTGTGGCGAGGGGGGCCTTCAAGCTGGCAGAAATGCACGCTTTGCTACTGGAGGTGGATGACGCCCCGCATGACGACATGCACACGCCGCCAAGTGGCCGAAATGTAAAAGTGGTAAAAATAGATAGCAATTCCGGTTGAGTTTTATCGTGTTTGTTTTTTGAAAGAAAAATGGGGAAAACAAAACTTGTTCTGATGGCGACTATTATCATACGATATATCAAGGTTGTTTAGCAACGGTAACGCCTGAATACCTGATACAACGGATGGAATTGAAAATACACTTGACGATCGATAGTTTTAGTAAGACACTTCAACCACGCGTATGAGGGGAGTGCGAAACTCGTTATAAACACATTGCTGCGACGCGATTATCCGCCAAGTGTTCTTGTAACGAGGTCGGGTTTTTAGGAAGGTTGAAGTTGGTAACAGGTGGGTATCGGAGGAAATAAATTCTAGATGTTGCCACTAGAGTACTGCCGGAGCTGGAAGCTCTGCTCCATCTAGTGGCGGCGTTTTTCGAATTAAGTTTGTGGCGATATTGAGTACTGATTCAAGCGAACCTGGTGGCAGATTTCGACACTATTATTTTTATTTTTTTATTTTTTTTTTATTTTTTTGGTGGAGTTAGTTTGTTTTCTCGGACGATTTCATCAGGGGTGAATGAATTGGTTAGAATCGAAAACCAGTGTTGGTTTTTTAAAACCTTTTAAACTAAATGACATCTATTTATTTATTTATGTATTTATTTATTTAAGGTACACATCGGTTTCCATTTACACAAACTTTGCTTTACTAGAGCGGGAAAGAAATTGATTTCGAGGTGGAATGAACGTGAGGGAACGCGTCCAACGTTCCATCATGTCAAAAAAATTTCGCCAATCAACTACACCCACCGTACCAACACGATAATTATGCGCACTGTACGATATATCGTGTTTTAATCATCAAGAGTAACCTGAGTTGAAGGATTATTCAGAGTGCTCATTAAACCCCCTGTATCCATCTATCTGCGTAAGATGAGTTGTCCTTTAACGATAATTGAAGAATAATTACAATGGATGTTCGTCGTGGGAATTTAGAATGTGTTTGTTGGTTGCTAGGATACCAGTTATTCTGTTGCTGAGCAACCCAGACGATATTTTTTCTTCGTCTTATAAACCACACAGATATGTCCACTGCGATATATTGACGTGCGGGAAATCTTTTTAATGGATATTGATTTGAGAAATGAAGTTATCAACACTTTTTATTCGTTTATTTATTTTTATCTTTCTTTACTTTGGTTCCTTTCAATTCCTTTCAATTCCGATTTGTTAATTGCGATTTTTTGATTAGTTCGCTGTTTTTACTTGAAATTGCTGAACAAATGGGATCTATATTTGGAGATAATCTCGTGGAATTTTTACTTGATGGCAGTATCTAATTATATTAGACCTGTAGAGCTGCGTTAAGGATCTAGGAAATTCATTTACTGACCAGTAATTAATTTAAGCTTATTATATGCCGAAGGTATATAATATTAAAACTAAATATGCAAACTGAAAGTTTTCAACGTAAACAAGCTCATCCAAAATGGATGTCTCCCGCCTCGCTCTAAATGAAGTTTTGCACTTATCTCATTATAAACACGTTTAATCTTAAAAGTTTTATAAAAATCTAAATCCTTGTTTGGAAAATGATAAAAAATTTAAAGCATTCGCCAAGTTTACAATTAAGCTACCGCGCTATCAGCTTCGTTTGACTGTTGGCAGATATTGACTTCATGCATATTCCCATATGGTTTAAAAAATATATTGTATATATTGTATAATATATTGAATTTTGTGGGATTTAAGTAGATTTATATTATTTTTATATTAAATAATACATTTCAAAATGCATTTTCTTAATGCAATTTCAAATGCATTGTTAAAATGTATTTTGAAATGTGTTATTTAACTTTTTAAAGTTTATAATTTAAACAATTATTTCTGCCATTCAAACTTCATGCTGTTTCAATATGGTTAAAAAAAAACATTGCAATATGTTAGAATATATTGTGAAATGTATAGCATTTTGCAGGAATGCATTTTGTAATACATTTTTGAATGCTATTGGTTTGCAAATAATAATTCATTTTGTAAAATGTAAATGCATTCCACAATATTATTATTATTTGCATTTACATTTTACAAAATGTATTATTATTATTTGCATTTACATTTTACAAAATGTATTATTATTATTTGCAAACCAATTGCATTCAAAAATGTATTAGAAAATGCATTCCTGCGAAATGCCATACATTTCACAATATATTCTAACATATTGCAATGTTTTTTTAACCATATTGAAACAGCATGAAGTTTTAATGGCAAAAATAATTGTTTAAATTATAAACTTTAAAAAGTTGTTCTGTGGAATTTCCACAGTGAACAGCTAGTAATGCATAAACTATAACTTAAAATTAATTTCTGAGTTAATTTAGTGACTATGATATTTGTACACACAATTTTGGTAGTCTTAGAATTGCAAGACAGTTTATGCAATGATTTTAGTTTTATTAGTTTACGGAAATAAAAAATCTTTAAAAGGTCGTAGATGAACACGGTTAAAGAAGAAATACGAGCGGAGGGAATTACGCTGGGACTCATGGGGTTTTTACCAAGTGCACCTACACGATTTGAATATTTTGAGATATCATCTTGATTTAATTATCAGGGATTACATAACATCGTATCATCCACTCCACCGAGCAAGGATAGATTGGTATTTTTATATTTTCATACCGGAATCATCTCTCAGTTTTAAAATAACCCCCAACCCACACACACAATAAAAAGTACAACGAGTAGCACGTCTTTAAAATCCTCGAAAATTGATTCGAAAAAATCTCGTCCCGACAAGAACCATCGTTTAAAAGAAGAAAAAAAAAAATGGACTTCTTACCATGTAAAATTAAGTGGCACTGAATGAACCACATGCAGGGGTTCCTTCATCATTGTTCTTAAAAATTGTCCGTGTTTTTTCCTCCGACGTACCTGCGCGGTGAACACACGCCGCAATTTGCCCTCTTTATTCGGCATTGTAGCATCATCTCCCGTACTCACGTTTGGCTCACTCGTGCTGAGATCAAGGGCAGAACCACTGCGACCTAGTGCACACCGTTGCAACATGTCTTCACTCAATTGGTCCAGGGTGGTCCAGTGGCGAGCCTGCACGGTGGGTCGCAATTAAAGCGTGCAAACGAGCTGAGACTGACCTCGATTAGCTGTTTGCAAAATGACGGTGAGCTTTGAGTCCAAGACTCATTTGGTTGTCAGGTGATGTTCAAGCTGTTTTTGCACGTGGAGAAGTTGACAGAGCGCATGCGTGCATGATGTCATGCGATTGGGGGATTGGGTAGTAGGGGTAGATTAGAAAGGTGTGGATTAGAGTTAAGGGTGTAGTCGTCATAGAAACAGCAATTGTAGATCGCTTTTGAATCGTGCTGCCCCAGCTACTGTTGCCATGGCAACCCGGCATCCTCTTTAGCTTAAAGTGGAGACGATGAGACAGATAAATGATTAATTAATGTTTTTTTTTGTTTTTATCTTTCGTCTTGGAAAGTTTTCGCACTAGTGGACATGGAGCGTGGAGTCACGTGATTAGCCATGTGTGGATGACAATATTTATCAATTTCGCAAGTTTGCAGCTCGGGAGTGTTGCAGAGAAGTCCAAATATGCCAATCGCAGGCGCGCCTTTTAAGGAGGGTCAAAAGGTTGAGGGACTCAGCTGTGCACTTGGGTTTAATGACGAAATGACGTCACTTATATATGTTCATATTCAAATCGCGGTTGCCATAGCAACTCTGATGGTTTTTTGTTGTCTCCTTTTTGCATCTTCATCCTGGTGGTGAGTTGACTTTTTTTTGGAATGGGAAATTTATAATAAAAAAAAAAATAATAAAATAAAAAAAAAATTCAATGGTGTTGAAATCGAAAAATTTGATCTTTGGCATGGCGATTTTTGATGAATTTGTTCTTTATGTGGAAATTTAAATATTAAGTACGGCTGCTTGTGGCTGCATATTAAGCTAATGGTATTTCGGATACATTATAAATTAAGAATTTAGATTGGGTCGTTATTGGGTAATGTACAACAACCACTAACCATAAACTTGGTTTAATGAATGCTGGGCTGCTTTGGTCGAATTTCTAGATAATGTTGATGCAATTTTTAAGTTCCTAATCGTTATTAAAGGGGGAAAGTGATTTTTGAAATGATGTTTAGTAAAATATTTTACTTTGAAATACAAGTTGGTAAATTTTAAATGCACGTAGATCCCGACTGTACCCCCAAAGGTTAATAATAAATTAGGTTTCGAAATAAATTATGGAGATGGATACTTAAAGAGACGATTTTTCAGGTTTAGAAACCACAAATTGTTGGCTTATTTATTCCTTTAAATTCATTTGTACTGAGCAGGGCTGGATTTAGGTATTGCAGGGCCCCTAAGCACAACATTTTTTTGCCCCCCTCTCCCCAAAAAAGTTTAATTTTAAAAAATCTAAAAAATGCACTTATTATTATCTTTTTATGTATAATAAATCTAAATACATATGCGACGACGAAAAAAATTACTTGCAAAGTTCCGATACTGAGCGCAATTTGTCGGTTTTGATTGTATTTTGCGACATCAGAATTAGTCGCTTTAAAAAGTATCTACGAACCATTGCAATGAATTTAATTAATATGAAAACGAGACTACCAGCTGTGCTCATCTTGAGCATTTTATATATAAAAAAAACATGCTCGTGATCAAGTTTTCACTACCTGAACCTGCAACATGAATTTCATCACTATGAAATTTATCACACAGGTAAAGTTATTAGCTGTAGCTGTTACGAGTAACGGCAGGAGAGTATGGCGATTTGGACCATTATCGTGCACTTTAGTAAGAAATATAAGAACAATTGATAATGATTCAGGTGATTGCCATGAGCGCTAAAATGGTTGAACTTGGGTCGATTCTTAACGTTAGATCACAATTTTTCTACGGTCGTAAGAGCACGTCAATTTAAGCTTAAGGATTCTCCTCAAGCAATTTTGTTGTCTTGGATTTTGCTTAAGGAAGGAACAATTCTGGAATATTTTATTTTGTTTCTTCTCATTTTATGTGCGAAATTTAAAGTTGTATTCGTTTGTTAGGCGACATTTCGGCGAACCTGATATAATTTGATTATCCTCTTTGTCTTAATCCAATTACTTGCTTTATTTTACAAACTTCCCTCTGTTTACTCACATACTGCCGGAAGTGAGGTGATGGTCCCTGAGGATTTAGAGTGATGTCATGTGATAAACTGACGGTCGATTAGGAAACCGACCACTTACTGTTACTATAGAAACAGATTAAAGTCGTCACTTGTAGAAAAGGACGGACGAGAAATCACAAAAGAAAAACAGAAACAAATAATCTTGCTAAGAAAATGTCCTACACGTGTTTTTGTTAATGTTAATTTAATTGGATAAGAAACTAATCTCGGACGCGGGGGAAATGTCGGATGTCGACTTTGAAGTGCGAATTAAGGGTAATTACTTTGAAACAAGCTTTTTATAATCACAATCTTGTATTCTTGACGATTCAAAAAGAAAAGGAAAAAAAATGTTTGTTGTTGTTTGTAGTTTCTGTCGGAATAGGCCAAGCCATTTCCCTAATGAAGTTGTTTACTATTGATTGCATTTGCTAGGAATAGTTGTGGTAAAACGTTAGTGAGTTTTGTTGTAATAGCGTTGATCATTTGGACAGAACCTGGTCACACGGGACGTTATTGACGTTTGAACAAGTTGATTAATCAGATTAGTGGCTGATTATAACTTGTTTCCTAGATATTAGGCGTGCCAACTTGAACTTGGTGGAAACAAATCGGTGAGACTGCCCATATGATTCAAAAATATATTTTACAATATATTTTTTGATTTTTCTAAATAATACATTCCCTTCATATCACTTTTTGAGGAATTCAATAATATTAGTCATGCATTGAACAATGAATTTCATAATAATAATATTATGGAATGCATTTGATGATACGTTTTACAAAATGTATTACCATTTGCATGCAAAAATGTATATATTTTTAAATTAGGAACCATTTTGCCTTTTTCTGACAGGAGAATGGCAAAAAAAAAATGCTCGTTTTTTGCAAACATGTCATTAAAATGTCTCAAAAAATCTCCCCTAGCAACTGTTAACAGCACAACTGAGCATGCTCGGTCACTGCAATAACCTTAAAAATGCTACTCAGATGTAAATCATTTGGAAAAGTGAATATTTTTGTATGCTGTTAAAGTAAAAACTGTTTTAGGCCAAAATGTATTTAATGGAACGAATTATTGATCTGATCTGGCACAGCAAAAGTGAGCCCAACAAACTGATCCTCTTAGTTTACTTTTTTTTAGGTACTTTTTGTCTTTTGGTTCCGGCTTTACAGTTATTTCAAGCTTATTTTTTTTATCTTGAGTTCGAGAGGCGAGTTATCTATATTGTGTTTTATTTATGGTCAAAATAAGCTGTCAGTTTGTTTTGTTATTTGAAGAACTTTGTTGATCTTGGTGTAGTTTGGGGTAAAGTTGTAATTTTGCACGTCGTAAGTGTAAACTCTTGTACACACATGTGATGGTATTAAATCAGCATTTCGAGATGCACATTTGTTAAAGTGTGCATTTTTGCACATAAAAAGTGCACTTTTGTACTGGATAGGTAAGGTGTGCAGCAGAAGACATACTCGTAAATCAATTTTTTATTTTTTATTTTTTTTTTACAGTTTATGATTTTTTTTGGTTAAAAAGTTAGAAATGATCTAAAGGTTGTGTGTGCACTTAATATAGTTATAGCTTGTAAAATAAAGTTTACAATAAAAAATTCTCCGGGCCAAAAATAATTCACTGGAAGCAAATAATCGACCATGTGCAAGCGCATCGTGTTTGTTTAGCAACGCATATTTTCTTTGAATTTACATGTCAGAATAATCTGCATAATGCAGATCTTGATTTCTGCCAGCGTTTTTGGACTTTATAGTTTCAGCCCTTTTTTTGGGGCATCTTGCAGTGTAGCATTTTTATTCTTTTTAGCGTTTTTATTTATTTTATTATATTATTATTATTATTATTTTATTTTAATCTAGCGTACTTTTAATTAGCCTATTTTAATAAAACACAGAAAATGCAATTTTTAAATTGTTATATTGAATTTATGTTAAAACATTTTATGAACACTGACAATGATTTGGCAATAAGGCGCTGCTTTGTCTTTGAAGAAGTTACCAATGCAGACAGAGCAGAAGCTGTGTGCACATGGCAGCAAAAAAATGTTTTTCCTATTGCACAGGGGTGTCGAATCTGGTTATTGCAGTAATTCGGATCACAGGGGACGTGATGCAATGGTAATTATCAAGTAGAATGATAGTTTTGAACTTTCAGACTCTTTTATGTATACAACAATGTATGCAACGTATACATAACGGGTACGATGTATTTGAAATAGTTTTTAAAAAAGGCTAGAAATTAAATTGCTGGACATTATATGTATACACTCAACCCTTGCTTTATATTTAAAACCGCTGAAAAATAAAGTACTGAAATCAAAAATGCCAAAAACATATGGGCTAGAATAATTAGGGCTAATCAAAAAAGGCTGAATATTTGCTTGATTATTTATGATTTAATTATTTAATACAAAAGCCAAATTAAAACATGCTACAACAATTAATAATAATTTTTTTTTTTAAATACTGAAACAGCAACAAAAAGGCTTGCGAGGGTTGATACCTTGGATACATGTATTTAATTTAATTTAAAAATTTAGTGTGTTTAATGCATGCAAGCATCAAAACACTGTCAGGAATCCTGAAACGGAACCAAATAGTTTTAGCATTGCTTATTAAGAATGTATAGGCTAGGGTCTTCTACTGTAACTTAGATACTGTGATGTGCTAAATTTATTTCAGTACCACATTCTTATTTCATAAATGATTACATTTTACGTTATAGTTTATTCAACGAGCATGATAGCAAGTCGAAAGTCTTAATTTTCTTTACTACAAGTACCTCGAAATATATACATAGTAAATGAACAAAATACATTTATTATTAAGATAAACAATATCCAAGAGAGGAAAAAAATTCAAGAAAATATACGGAGAAACAATGTGCAAACAACAATCAAAAAGAAACATTTTCCTTTAACACAACTGAATTGAGCTTCACAAGTGGCTGCTCTAATCCTCTCTGGCAATTTACAATAGCATCCCAATGCCTTTATGAGACAATTTGTGCCCCCAATTCCAGTCCAAACCATTGGCAATCATACGCCTCCCACTCCCTCATGTGATTACACCATCCATACACCAGAACCAACAATAGCAGGCATCCTATAATTTATTTCCCAAAATATTTTAAACACGTGTTGTACATATTCAAACAGACTAAAACCTCTTGGAAATCGAAACACAACTATACTTTCTAATCTTAGATAGATGCCACGTGCTGAATCTTTCACTGAACAAACAAGTCGAACGAGATTTTACCAAAAATTCCCATAAGGGCATGTAATATGTGAGTTCTATTTTCAATCACTTTGAGAAAGATCCAACAGTTTACTTTCTATCGACCAAACCCACTGGACAGTGGGTTGGACACTTCCCTATCAAGTTTGCCGGACTGTTAAACAAATCCAATTTGTTTTCCTATAGTTAAGCAACAAAATATTTTTTCTATACCAATAAAACCACAGGTTGGGTATTGATTTAAACATCAACTAACAAAAAAATGTAAATAATTACTCAAAAAGAGATATAAAGTAGAAAGAGAAATTTATTGTTTATTTTGAGGTTTGAGTAAAAAAAATAATGATTTGAATAAATATTTAGACTATTTTCCTGTGAAACAACTTCTAGAGTAGTCAGGCGATAGAAATTAGTGTTGACACCAATCTAAAAAACTGATCGATAAAGTAACCAAGGGACCACAACGAGAGGAAATCAGTAATTTGACTGTCATTTTGATAGCTTATTCGGACGTAGTGAAGTTTCGAATTGCAGTAAAATGTCGAGTTTGTCAGTTTATCAATAATGTGCATCGTTAAGAACGTGACCTAAAGTTAGGATTTTATTTTCTTTTTCTTTTAATTGTAAAGCAATTTTCAGACATGTGTGAAGTAGCACCACAAAGTTAAAGCACACTTGGAGCTGAATAACTAATACATGATGAATTGGATTAGATTAGCTTCTTGGTTATATCACATTATACATAAATAACTGCCATCAAACTGGCATTTAGAGTGTGCATTTATTTTTGCAGCCAATCAGACATAAGCACAAATTATGTCGAATTGAAATGTGATGATTTAATCAAAATACATCTTGATGATTGGACCCTTAGAAAGTTTTGGCACGAGTTGTATGCCAGTAAAACTATTTTTTTGCGATCAGTCCAAATCGTTTTTAGAATTGTCCTGTTAACTTTACACACCTGATTTCCAGCTGAGTGGTTTAGCCTTTGAGCGCTATTGCAATCTGAGATGAACTCATGTGATCAGATCCCAAATAGGTTGGCAAGTAAAGCAAACAAGTTGTGGTACCATTCAGCTTCAATGTAAACATTACGTGAATAAGTTTAAACATCACTCCCAAGAAATGGTCTCGAATACTTAACTTAAGCTTCTATAATTCCAAAAAGAAAAATTAGTTAAAATTATGTTTTTAATGCCTGAAATTAGTGGCTAAGAGTTGCTTTAACGACTGCCTGGTGCCTGATGCTGGTTATTTTCTCATTAACTTTTTTTGTTTTTTTACTACGAATATATTTTTCGTAACAATCATTTTATATTTTTGTTAACACACTGACATTTTTATTGATATAAATTGTCTTTTGTTGACCGAGGTCATACAAATCACATGAAAGTCTAAGGAAAGGAAACTGTCGATTTCTGTCAAATACATAACATCATTTTACTGAGAAATTTTGGTTAGATTGACAGCATTTGTGTTCTCATATGGCCAAAGGTTGACTACTACAACCACTTGATTGAAACTCCATCGGAAACAAATACAAAAATACAAAAATTTCAAAATTATTTTTACAAAGCTGGTTAGGAAAGAGTAGGTGAAGCAATTCGATGATGTCTCGAAAAATAACATCTGACCATGAGGTCAGATGCAGGAAATTCTAGATGAAGTTGTATTTTTAATGCACTGCAGGAAAGTGTTACTACCCATAGAAACACTGAGACTTCGCTGCGATGTTTCTGTAAAGCTGGAATTTCCTTTTTAACTTAATAATAAAACTCTAAGGTGATTATTTAATTTTTTTTTAAAGCGAGCAAATGATTTTTTTTCTTGTTGTTTAATGGAATTTTAATTTCAGTTTTTAATTTTTTTTAAAACAATACAAGGTTGCTTTTCAAATTGCGTTACATTTAAATCTACAACGAGGTTAAATCATTAAGAATATGCTCGTAAACAGCATTCGTGATAACGACCTTCAAGAAAGCACAACAAAACAACAAACCCTGGGGTTCGGGGATCCAATTCCTCAAACTCATCTAGCTTTAATGGGGAATGGAAAATGGCAGTGGATGATTGTTTTGCGCAATCTGTGGACATTGACTGTCAGTTGGATATAAAAATAAGATTAATTTTCATTTCGAACAAGTAAATGTGGGGTCGTGACTACATTACAATCCAATTAAAAATTTAAAGTGAAATCTAATTTTTATAATTATTTCGAAAGTAAAATAAATACAATAAAATAAGTAAGACTGCAATTTGAACTAGAAACATGTTTTGTTTTTACACTTTTTTTTATATAAATTTTGCGAAAATATTGTTTCAAATGTATTAAATGTTTCAATGCTTGTTCATGTCACTTTTGATATTTTATTAATTTTTTTTATTTTGGATACGTGTTTGAAATAACATTTCTAATGTCAAAAATGACAAACGTTTATTTAGCTTGCAGTACAAGCACTGTATGACACGACTAGAACTAATTCAATTTTTCAATCAGTAGTTAGAAGGCTTCAGAATATGATTTTCAGGTAATTCTAAGGTCTCTGTATGGTCGACCTTGCCTTATAGCTGAACATTTTGTTATTTGTCTACAAGTTTAAACTTGCTTATTTTTTCTGCTTTCAAAAGTGGGTATTTTGATGCACTTTAAAGACTCAGGAGAGACTCTTTTATCAATTTTTTTTTTCGTGGAAAAAGCCGATTAAAATTGTAAGTAACCTTGCACAATGTTTTAAAATATTTAACTCTCCAAAAAGCTAAAAATTTAATTTTCTCAACCTGGAACGAGATTATTTTATATAGACCAGTGAGGCGGATTATTGGGCTTAGCTGCCTGGATACACCAATTAGTTATTTTATTGCCATTAGTTAGGCTAGGTGATGTTTTTAAGGCAATTTGTACCGATGCAGACGTGGTGTGAAGACTGGAAAAGGCAATTTTCAGTTTTAAGTTAATATTTCATTCTCTTTGAAGACTGTTTGCGCCCGTTCAATCTGCGCTGTACATTTTGATTTCTTTATTCTTTAAAGTTGCCTGCTTTATTAACGTATCATTATCTTTCCTCATTAAAAATTTTTTTTGTTCCTTTTTCGTGGAATTATTAGGTATCAAATACTTCTACATTATTAATACATGATATTGAAATTTGACTCTTGTTATAAATTAGAATTGCTAAATATTTGCTGCTTAATTAGCTTTTTTTTAAAAAAAAAATGGTTGTAGCCTTTTTAGTTATTATACTGTAATGACTCAAAAGGTTTATTTTCTTCTGCTTTTGTTTTTGAGATTTTTATGGATATTTCCAATTAGATGATAAAAATTGAAGAAGATATGTGATTTCAGAATATTTTTAACTAGATGATGGCATTGAAATTCAAGAAAAGTGTTGGGAAGAAAAATTGTTATATTCTATTTCAGTCCATAGGGATCTAATATGATGTGGCAGAGAAATTAAGAAAGCATATATTCTTTGGTTGCTACGTAACTTGTTGCTACACTTCGACAATACCCATCCAAATAAATAAAATGTGTAATGGGTTGCCTGGAAACAAAATGAAGACATTCAGCATTATTAAAATTTAAGATATTAAGAAAAATATCATAGATTTAAAAATATACATTTTTTGATTAAAGACCACTCGTCTAGCCTGTTGTATGAGAAAACTTATTTACGTTTGCTAAAACATATATAAAATTGACTTTTATCTCCGCTTGCCTTGTTTTTTTTTTGGCATAGTTTTTCTTTTTGTCAATTTTTTTGAATTAGTCTTCTGTTGTTTGTTTTTTCTTGTTTTCGGATATATCTATTTGTATAAGCATATAGCAAATACCTGGAATGCTTTATATTTATTCTAAAAAATAACGATTTTTATTTTTGGTTACAAGAGAGTACGTGAATTGTATTTGCATTCTCATGACAATTTTTAATTGGCTTATTCGGTATTGTATTATTTACTTTGTTTCATTATTTACTTATAAATAAATGATTATTTTGTAATCTAACATTAATAAAGCACTCCTGACATGAAGGTTGATATTCATGCACAACTGCGGGTAGAATAAATAAGGGAAACATTTTTTTAAAAGAAAATTGTGGAATAATATTCATGGTAACAATAACAACCAATCAATACTGACGGACTTACAAATAGGTAATAGGAAACGAATGATTTTCCAGTTTAATTTCCACATAATATATTACAGCAGTGGTTTTGGTCTTTGATGTTCGCCGACAGTAATAAGAAGAAAAAAATCAGTAACCGTTTCTGAAATCGAATGAATTTCTTTTCCCTAAATGGAAATGCTTAGCGGAATAAAAAAATTGATAAACAAATATTTTAACTTGATCTCAAGTGACTTAAATTTGTCCAACAATAATTACACTTGAAGAGCGCACACACATTTAGATGTTTAAGTTGTCACGTGGTCAATTTGAACCGGGGCAATAGTTCGAAAATTTAAGTAATTTGGGGTCTTGTAGTTAGAAGATTGAAGAGTTGAAGTTGGAAGTTGGTGCGCCTTGTTTGTGGACGCCTTGAAATATAGGTAGGCAGGCCAGCTAGGCGCTCCAATCTCCGTGAATCTTTATTATTTATTTGATCAGGGGCGGATTCCAATCCCGTATGTCAATGGGCCACAATTTCACAAATGAACGAATTAATGAAACAGTGGAGCTAGTAACTTTGTATGGCTCCAAGGGAAATGAGTACCAAAGGCAAAGGGTCAATTAAAAAGATATTTCCGACACCTTAAACAAATTTAGGTAGGTCACTGATGCTCGTTCTCCAGTGCAGTTTGATATCATCAAACTTAAATACAAACAGGCAACAAGGTGTTAGTTAGGTTATAAAACTCACTGCGAAACTAACATAGGTGACTGGTAACCCGCCTTAACTCAACTATAGCAGTTCTTAGTAGCACCACAACGGCACTGCCAAACTTTTCCATGTAGCCATGGATCAGTGGCATTTCTAGTTACTTTTTGTTTTATGTCTAGATGCTAAGCTATCGCCGAATCGTTATGTCAGGAACTGAGTCTTGTAATTTTGCCAAATAAAATCTAAAGTAATCGACATCTTTTCATCGAAAATGATGGGATTTTTTTCTGGGAATCCGGGGTCCCCGATTGGTGGGGGCCCCTAAGCAACTGCTTATTCTGCTTATACGTAAATCCGGCCCTGGTCGGGCCAGCAACGAAAAAGGAGTTTTTGTGCTGGTGTGATTTTGAACTAATCCGCCATGCTAAGTCTAACATGAGTGTGCGGTGTTAACTTTATGATGATGAAAGTCGGCTGGTGTTATTGTTATTATCTACTTTGTTTCTATGTTGGTAAGAAGTCGGGGTGATCACGAGGATGAGAGGCTGGGGTTCACCTAAGGGTTTAGTCCTGGTCAGAGGAACCTCAAATGTGTGGTGATTAAGCCAACACAAGAAAAATTCTGATCAAATAGCTTCTTTTACAATATCAGGAAACTTCTGATCAGCTGACTCGGATCAAACGAATTTTTAGGGCGAGCATGATCAAAGTCAGTGATTAAAATGTGCGAATTTAACCCATGATAAAGTCAACATGAAAATTCCTAGAAGTAATTTTTCATGCCGTAAAGAAACAAAAACGAAAATGTCAAAGAGACTTGCGCGATCACTGCACTCCATTGATTTTAGCCGGATATCTACCCCCTGCGCTGCGCATCTTCTGTCAGACCTGCTCCACACGATATTTTCTTATTTTCTTAGCTGTCAAAGACAATGCGTGAAATTTTAAATAAAATATACAAGCTTTTAGAAAATTTATATTTTCGCACGGCGAGTTGAGATGAAATTTGTTTCTGTGTTGTGAACAAGCTTTCCATAATAGTTGCATAATTTAACAGCTGTCTATTTTTAATGGTGGAAATAGGAGGACATCTAGCGGTGGGGTATTGCATTACACAAACGGGTTGGTTTCGGATTTCGCCACTAGATTGCAGGAAATAGTTGCCGTCAATAGCAGACGGATGTGAAATAATTTTGACAAAAAACGGCCTTCCATACATTAGTTTATGAATTTCAAATGAAGCAATTGAGAGATGAAAGAAAGTTTATGATGTAAGAATCAAAGCTTAAAGTATTAAAAATAGCTGGAGCTTTATTAAAGGCCAGCTAAAAATTTGAAATTGGAATAAAATCTGATATCTAAATCTTTTGATTACAATTTTACGTATAGAGTGTGAAACATTCCAAAGTACGAGCCAAAATCAAGTGCATGCACGGTGCTGTCTTGAAAAACTTTTAAAGATCACTATAGGTTAGATTTGTTGATGCGAAAAACAAATAATTGGACTGAATTACAAATATGCAGGCACTCGGGGGTAGAAAAACGATTGGTTGAATAGATAATTGAATTAGAGACCTTGCAATAACCCCCAAAAATAAATTTGATTATGGAATAAAATCTAATTTTGACTATTTTGTCAAGGATTCTGCATTTTCCCCAAACTAAACGAATAAAAACGAATAAAACCAGCTTGCTGCCCCTGAAGCAGGCTTCTGGCGAATTCCAGACATGGCCGTAAGTGAATTCGCTCTTGGTAACAACATGACATTTCTAACAAATTACAAACATTTGTGCACATGGAATGCTTTTCTCCTTCAAAAATGTAATCTTAATTGCCTAAATCCTCGTGAGGTTCTGCTATGTGCAATAGTTTTGGGTTGAGGGTGTAGTTTCATCAATAGAAGGGTTGAAAGTTGCCTGAACTGTGACCTCCGAGAGTGACCTTTTCGGCTTTGCACAGGGTGATCTCATCAGCTTGGCGTTATGATCTCATCCTCCCTTGAGCTTACCACACTCTATCTAGCCGTTAGCCGCCTATCATCATTTATTACATAATGACCACTCAAATGTACCCCTACCCGTTCTAATTCCTTCACAAATTATCGCTTTTTACGTCGCTTCTGGGGCCTCTCCGAGATTAGGAGCCCGGAAGCTTAAGCTTTATTAGTTTCAATGTAGATCCGCCCCTGCATAGGTTATTGTTTCTGTATTGTTGAAGCAAAAGACTGGACTGGGCCACCTATGAAGAAACTTGACGTGCAGAGCATATGGTAGATCCTGCATTCAACTTTAATCTTCCTAGACAAGCTCCCTCCCAGCAGATCTGTTAAACCCATCTGGTGGGTTCACTGCCCTGTTTTGTTGTTAATGAATACCAACCGTGTAACAGGTGAATGCAAAACTACAGGCACGATGAGCCATAAAGATTTTCTTGGCTCACTTCTATCATCACCGTTTAACCAGAAGCACGTGTACTTCGTCTCAGCTATTCCTGTTTTCAATAATCGGGACAATTTTGTTAAATACAAGACAATGGCGTTTGCTGGCAACTTTAACTTGTCTGTATGATAATATTAATCTAAAGGCTTACTCTTGTTTTTTTTTAATCAATTTAATTTCTATATTTCTTTCTTTGTTTTTTGAAAAAAAAAGAAGAACTTTTCTCTTCTCTTTAAGCTCGGTTTTCTCTAAAAATAGCTTCAGGAACAAGCGCTCCAAGTGTGATTGATTGGAAACTCCAATACATGTTCCCAAGAGTTGTTCTATTCATTGGGTTGAGGATGGTAGTCTTGTTTGTGTCTGTGTGTTAATGTAACTTGCGGATTTCGCACTTTTATTTCCTTGTTTGCCAAAGAACTATTTTTATAAAAGAGTATTTGCAGATAATTTTTAAGTTTTCCTCTCATTTTATTTGAAATGTTTCAAATTATTATTTTTAAAACTAAACGGAACTAGGAACTAATAGAATTAGTGGAAACGTTTTGAGAAATTTTGAAATTCAGCCAGTATTTCCGGGAAAACAGGCAGAAAAACACAAAAGGATAAAAACAAAAACTTCTATCAGTTTTAATGGATATATTTTTATACCTCGCAAAATTTAATTTCGGGAACACTTTTGAGTTAGATAGTGCCACTGGTAATAAATAACGCTAATTAAGTTAAGTATTTTATGAGAACCTTCCAAGGAAATCTGGAATTTAACGGGTCAATAAATGCAACATTCTGCGAAACAACTACACGATAACAATCTAAAATCCAATACAATTCGTCCGACATGAATACAGCTCTTAGCCTTGACCCAATAAAAAGAAAACTCAAATAAATCTCAACATGAATAAACAGAAGAAAAAATATCCTGAAAATAAATGATTAAAATAGTTTTAAAAAACTTGTTTGCCTACCGTTTCCATGGAAACGGAGTTCTGCGAACAGGTGGGCGAGATCCTTCAAAACTCGAACTTCGATGTTCAAATTTCACTTTTTGTCTCCTGAGTTCTCCATTTGCCGTTGGCGCGGAACCATTGGTCGGAGATCCGTATGGACGGTTCATTCTAGGCCTAGAGAATGTGGTCTTTGGGACAAGAAGGATATAGACACAGGCGTCTGGTCGTCTCAGTGGGAGGGAGTTTTTAAGCGAGTCCGAACGCTCTAGCGCATGCGCACAGAATCATGGCCATGCGGTTGTCATAGCGATGTAGATTGAGTGTTTATGGAGCTCGTGGGGGCTGGTTTTCGTAATAAATTGAGGAAAAATGGTAAATAGCGAGATTGAAATTACGCTTTAGTGATATATTATGATTGAGTTAGGTTTTTAAAAGTTTAAAAAATTTATGCAAGAACTGCACTTTAAACAATTTTTTTTAAAAATGAAAATTCGATTTTAATTTATATTTTATAACTTTTATATTTTTTTTCTCCAAATGTGTCGACATTTTTAAAAAAAATACCGGAATTGGATTAATCAATCGATTTAATCACTCCGCCAACCAAAAACAAGTGTAAAAAAGTGGTTGGTAATGTAAGCTAAATATCAAACTCAGTAACTCACTCCCTTTGAATAGACTAATTAAGTGATTGGTTGCCATAGCGACGCGAAACCGCCCACTTTATTGTTATCACTGCTACTAAGTATCTATGGGACCTCGATTTGTCATTTACGGTTGCTAAGTAACTCCGATGAGAGAAGTAATTAAAAGGTGTCAAGATTTTCAACCCGTCAACTCGACCGAGTGTCAACTTGTTGCCCACCCCGCTGGTCTCAGCGCAGCGTCGTTAAGTGGAAAACCGAAGAACATAAAATGAGTTTAGTGGCATCTAGTAGTGAAGAGTTGAAGTGAATTCTAATTCTTTTGGTTTTAAGAGATGTTCAGTATGAAAGGGCTGTGCGGCAAAATGTTTTTTCTTTGATTTGTTGTAATAACAGCAGTTGTTTGTTTGGTGTAACAAAGATCCATAGATGAGGTTATAATAAATCAGGTCTTTGTTTGTATGCCATCTCTAACCTAAGGCTTTGAGATTAATTAATAAAAATAAATAAGACATGTCTTTAATTCAATTTGCTGCTGTAATAAGCTTTTTGAAGTGAAACTTCTTTTCTCACGTTGGAGTGATTCTTCAATGCGATGCAACAATATGAGACGGAAGTGATGTAACAATGCGTGACGGAAGTGACGCAACACAGGAGTTCACTTGAAAAATTAATAGATGTTGGTGTTTGGAATTAAAAAGTCCTGGTTCCAAGAAATAAAGACGCTTTTTGAAAATTCTTTTAGTATTAACAACAACTTGTTGAAATTGGTTTTGTTGCCGTTGGTTTTTGGACCAAGAGGGGACATGATTACATTTAATGGCTAGTTTTTCATGTCACAAAATTCAATTTTGTACCATGGAATGTGCTCAAGTTGGCATTTTATGAGACTATTTATTATTTTTTATTTTTTAGATAAAGATTAGATTTTTATTAAAAAATAACAAGAATTTCAAACAACGTATATGTATTTGAAATTCTCGTTATTTATTAGTGAAATTATGTCATGGCTTGTAAACCCAGAAAATCTGTTTAAAAATAAATGAAAAAGCTTTCGACGTAATGTTAGGAGTTAGCAATTTGCTATGGAATTAAGAGGGCTTTTCTGAGCTTACTCAGTAAGTAGTCTTCTTGGTAACGTATGAAACGTGCTGTTTTGGTTCGATTTTTTATTCCTGATTAATTCCTTGTCAATTTGATCAACAATGTTCAGGTGATACTACTATATCCCTAGAATTAAAATGTATTGCAAGTGGACACACTGGCAGGAAACGAAACATCCATATCTAATTACTTTAAAAGACATGTAGAACAATTGGAGATTTAACAATTTATATTTAAAGCCCAGGAGAAATGGACTATTGATTAGAAAAAGAAAAAAGAAAGACATAATTGAAACAAAGTGGAAATTTGGAGGAACCAGGAACAATGTGAAAGGACAAAACTTTAAATTGCATTCCGGCTATACGTAACAAGGTTAGATACAACAGTTTAACGTGTAATAAGCAATGAATAGACGTAGACAAGGCTATGCCTATCAATGGCAAGGATGCACTTCTTCTGGCTGTTTCAAACCAAGTCAATAAAAAATTTAGGTGCATGGCAATAGTGTGGACAAGTGTGTCTCGATGCTGTTTTAATCTAAAAACAATAAAAGACACAGACGTATCGGAGTAGAATACAGAAGAACCCAAAGGAGAGAGAGGAAAAAGAAAATTCATGGAACATTGGGGAGAGCTGTGAATTCCAAGAACCTTTTTCGGTATGAAACGATGGAAAAAAAATTAAGTCAAGATGTCTGCGTGGATTGCATGCGTAGGAGACACGGGCTGAGGCAAGATGGTGAGACGTGAACTGCGCTGGAGATATGTGCGACTTTTTAAAAGTTAGGAATGGTCAAGTACTGTGGACACAGCAGTCGTAAGAAATGCTGATCAAACGTTATAAAATCTATACTGTATCATTTATTTTGTAACTTTTAAACCATCGAGGGAAATTGATTTTTGGCTGTAAAGCTTTCAAATCACTTCTTTCTCTGCAAGATTCCTATGGGAAGTCGTTTTATCTTTGTATTTTTATGAAATTACTTTCCATCAGAATATCATGAAATCGTAATTCCAAAGCTGTGTCTTTCTCTAAAACAGATGTCCTCTAAAACTTTAGCTGACACACGCACCTGGCATACCAATCTACAAAATATGATGCTTATTTATTTAAAAACAAAACAGAAACATATCGGAAAGCGAGGAAAACGATAAATATAAACTCAGATGCATGAGCATTTTCACGAAATTTAATTTTTGTAGCGCTTCTCTGCGGAAACTCCGACTTTCAGTGAAAACACGTTTTAGATGTTTCATGGCTTTGGCTACATTAACTTCAGGCATTACAGTGCAATAAAGTAAGGATTACGTGCGCGGAACCGGGTTTATGCGCACTTTGCTCTGAGTTTTGCTATCCACGTTTATTTTTACCTAAAAACCGAAAGCATCTACCTATAAATGATTATTTTCCATCAAAAATATTTTTTCTTTGGAAAACCATATTTTATTACCATCTGTTTCACATGGAGAATTTTAGTTGAAACAAAAAGTACATTAAAATACTAAAGTATCAGCATTTTTGTGATTAAAAGAAAAGTTGGCTTCAAAGCTATAGTCGCAGCACAGTGAAGCCAACTTTTCTTTAGATCCCTTTTGAGCACACATGATGTTTAAATTTTAAGTATGAAGTATGAAAAAGTTTTGCTTGCTTAAAGCAAGCAAAAAATTTTCCTACTTTGTTAGTGATTTTCAGTGCTTATTCAATACTTCTGGGAAGCGCTAGCGAAGTATTGGAAACCCGAAGAGCTAACGAAGCACTAAGACAAGTTCCTGGAACTGACAAATGACGGGACTGCTAGAAACGTCTTGACGACTGCTTTGTAAAGGGCGTTTTGTCTATCCAACCGTAGAGGTCTCCAAAGAAATTAGCCGGTTAGCGTGGAAAGTGTCCTAGTACTTCAGTAGGTCACGCTTTTATTCCATGAATCTTTTCATGCATTGGGTGGAAAGAATAGATTTGTTTTTCTTTTTGTGTGGTTTGCTAAGGTTTTATTAAATTTAAGTTGATTAATTCGAGAAATGGGGCGTTTTGCAGAAAGTCGTTAGCCTTTATTACGATCTGGAAGATATTGGTTCCGCGAGCAATTTGTATTGTGTTGGTTGATTTCAATACACGTACCATTCAATATCCATACTGACATTGAAGGATTACATTAGTTAGATTTTATCCCTACAACTCACTCAAAGTGCAGCAATAATGCAGAAGCATGTATATGGATGAACGCCTACATCGAGCAAGCATTTTATTTTTTTGTTTTTCTTAGAAATTGTGTCATGTCATAAATGTTTTATACAAATTTCTATTCTTGAATTTTCGGCTTTAAGAATAATTTTTTTTTGTTACAACTTAACATTTTTTGTTGTTAAATGTCAATAGTTTTGCAAGAATTTCTTAAATTTTTTTTAAAACTAACCTCTTTGGTGGTAGCTGCGGTTCATCGATGCTAAAAGAAAATGGCCATGTTGTTTGCAACAATGATTCTCGAATTATCCGTCGAATGGTGCGTCCACTCATGGCGACATCTTAAAAATAAAAATAAAATATTTTAATATTTAAAACAACATTCAACGAACAATGCAACACCCATTTGAAGATTTTACAAGTAATGTTAAATTTAAGGGAAAATGTATTTTCCATTTCGCTTGTCATAGCAAATGAGAAACTTATGACGTCATGAAATATAAATAATAAGGTATGCGCTATTCTATCTTGATGAAATTTTTATTCCGACTCCATTAGGACTTGGGAGGCATTTTTAAAGCGGAAACTCCCATTTTGAGTCCATTAGATCGCCAATTTTGTGGTTACGTTAAGCTCTTTAACTGAAATGTTTACAGTTGCTATGGCAACAAGCCTATAAATCCATAAATTTTCCTTTTTTTTTTTAGTGAAAATTTTATTTTGCAGTCATTTCCTCATTACTAGTTTTGATTTCCTATGGTGATCATGTAAAAACGTACGCTATTCAAAGCAGTAGACTAATTGCTTCAAACATTAAAATAATAATCTTGAGTTCTTGAGTCGTTACACTTTAAGTTTGCCATGTGACCTTTCGTGTCGAGGTGTTAACAACACACTTCGTAGCTGTATTACTCAACTTTCAACCTCAAATTGGGTATGTCATGATTAGATTTTCACCACCTTTTTCTATAGGGTTTTTTGTGGACATGTTCACGTCTTAAACACACAAAGTAACAAGTAACACCAGGCGTCAATAACTCAGTAATGAAATTCGAGCACGAGTGATATTTTTTTGTTTTATCACGTCAAGTTGAAGACAAATACTTAATTTTTCATATTTTTGAAGATTAAATGTTAAATTCCAACTGATTTTTGTTGTTTTGACCACTCGTGCTGCACTGCTCAACATTGGTAATTTGATTACGTCAGTCAAAATTCTTGTCAATTTTGTGATTAATTCTGAAATAATCGATAATCAACTCATAACACTCGTGCTAACTAAATTTATGCGTTTGTAGTGAGAGCTGTATTGTGTTTGCGCAGCTTGATTACTTATTCTTTAGTCAAAAGGGGAACGACGTCTAATTTCATCTCCTCGGATTTGCTATAATAATATTTCTATAAGTAGTGCGGAAAATTGTTCAGCCTTTTTTATAGGATCTTTTCAGGCTGTTTTATTATCCTCTTCTCACATTATGTCAGTAGTGCTTTTACCAAGAACGGATTAGATGCGACAGAGCCGAAACAGCCTCTAAACCGTATGTTGCAACACGGGATTCAGCCTGTGCTACCTGTTGTTGTGATTAGCAATTGCTCGAAAAAGAATGAAAATAAAGTTTGGTTTTGCGGATAATTTGCAAGTGAAATGCAGATTTTTTTTCTCCTCCCTTGAGTGCAGTTGCATTCAAAGTTCTTGTTTGTATTTGCAAAACAGCGAAAATCAAATGCTAACACAGTGGTTTGATGAATGGAAAATTTCTTTAACATTTCAATCGGTTCTAAATGCTTGAATTTGAATTTGAATTTGAATAACTGACAATGGCAGATATAAGAGTGAACCCTTGCTTTTTGTTTTATTGTCTTCCTGCAGTTAATTGTGCAGACTTGTCTTGTCTGCATCCTGTTTCTGGAGATTTTTATTTCTTTTTTGAAGATAAGGTATTGGTCTTTCGGCTTGTGTGTACCCAAAACAAGTCTACTGAATGTCATCATTTGATACTATCAGAACATCAGCTGCATCTGGCAAGAATGATTGGAACTTTGTAACAGATATAGAGAACAAATTGATCACATGCTCTAATATGGGTGTTCAAATTACACGAGTAATAGCAAACTAAACGATTTTCATATCTAAATACACAAACCTAAAGGTTGTTGCTGCATCTAAAACGCGAATTAAATTGCGTTTAATTTTAGCTGGCACCAGATGGAGACACGAGTGTTTTCGAACGCAAACGCTGGAGTTTGGACATTTTGTTTATTGTCTGTACGCCGCATCGTAGAAGGGTTCAAAGCTCAAGGATTCAAATCCAAGTTATAATCTATCCCATCCCATGCCACCAAAAATTACATGTGGCCAACTCGGATAGGACATGGAGTTCCAGAACAGAGACAATAAACTGGGAGGAACTTACTGTGGATTGTTGCAAGTGGGACGAGAATGTTGACATGTTCAGCAACTGACCAACCCACATATAATTAGAAATTTGATCCAAAATGGCGCAGGCTAGAGTCCAGAATCCGTGTTCCAGATCATGTTTTAGTTCTAGTGGATCACACAAGCTTTCCTGTTTTCAACTTTTTTCTCGTTAACTAAACATTTGTTTCGATGTTGATTTCCGGCAAGGATAATACAGCCGACAGAAAGATTAATGTTTTTAAAGTTAGGTAAGTAAATGAATGATGATGGAACACTCAGTACACGTGGCCATTAATGCTTTGCAATCTCTTACTTTAATTGTTTCATTTAAATTGGATCAAGCTATTCTTTTTGTTATTATCTTTTCATTTTGTGCACAGTCAAATCTTCTACTTTTGTTTTCAATTGCTGCACAAGTCAAATTTATTTCCACCGTTCCCATTTCCTCCTCATAGATGAATCATACAGACAATAATATTTGCCTGCAAGAATTTCTCTGTACACTTTCTTATTAATACACATTGTATTGCTTTCATTAATTAATGAACTCAGAAACCAGTTGAGAAATTTTTTTGAATAAATAATACTCTTCTTCCGATCTATTATTTAAAATTCCTCGTTACTAAGGCAACAGTTTGTTATTCAATTTGTTACGTAATGTACGTTTTATTAGGTTATAAATTGGCGAATAAATTTGCTCGGATTCCTTTTAAAAACCATTCGCTTTAACAGTGACGTCAGTTGGGTCAGCAATCAATAATGATATTAATTTACACATTGTTTCATAATAATCTGTCCTCTGGCGCCAGTTGGCGTAGGGCCGGTTAGTCTACATATGACTTTGTTTTAATTTAATTTACATTGTGGAAAATGACCACGCTGTTTGCTGACACGCTTTATTGCAACATGGAAATCAATCTCACTTGCGAGTGGCGAGCAAGTCTGGGGTATTTGCAAATGGCGTGCAGTCGCAGACAAATGGTGTGCAACAGCTATAAAATTAGTAATGTGTAATAAAAATGGCGGTCGAATGACAATAGGGAGAACCTTCCTGTGCTTAAGTGTCTTTCTAGACTGGTTTGTATGGAAAGGAAGAGAGGATTTAAAAGATTTCAACATTTTTCTCTTCCATTTAAAAAATTAAAGGATTTAATTTGCAAAATTGAATTTAGAGGGCATTATAGATATGACAAAGCGTTTGGACTTCTCGGTTCCGTTATTCAAAGATGAAAGAAATTTATTTAATGTAATTAAATATCATGATTTTTATCATGGTTTATGAGCATGGTAGCGCTGGAAAACTAAATTAATCGGTTTCTGTTTCCAAAAAATTAATTCCAGGAAAAAAAATTGATTACTTTTAAGCATTTTTCACGATATATAAAATAATAATTTAAAATCAATTTTCCTATTTGAAATATTCATGCATTATCGCCCTCTACACGAATATTCGTACAGTTTTCACGAAGAAAGGAAATATAAAAAAAAACGTATGTATATAAAGTACAAGCATAAAAAAGAGAAAAAAAATGAATTGAAAAGATGCTTTTGTTACCATGACAACCGAATGAATGGACATCCAATTTTCCCCACAATTCCTACAAACACAAACACTGTTAATAAGGGTAGAAAAAAAGATGAGAAACAAATATAAACAAAAAGCGCATTTAATTAACACGCCACAACGTTGGCGGTGCTTGCCGACGAGTGGGGACATTATTTGTACTTTGATTTGCATACCGCGTACCTCATGTTAAATTGAGCAACTTTAAGTTAATATTGATTATGTGATTATGGGCAAAACTAACAGAGCAGCACTCAACAGGTTATTGTAAAATAAATGTACTCCGCCTTCGTGTTTCGCCTACGCAATGGCATTTTCATTTAGGTGCTGCGAATAGTTCACTTACCTTGCAGCCCACTGGTCTTGAGTAGGTGTAAGAGACCGGAACGCACCTGGCACACGCACGGCCATCTGCAGTTCGATGCAAGCAAAGAGACGGGATTCGCGCATGCGGCCTCACGAGGATGTTGAATAAAGAGAAGCAACAAGTAGCAAGAAATTGGATTTTGGATTCAGTTTCACGTGTGCGTGACGTCAAACATCCTTGTTTTGATGGGCTATACTTGAAATGTGGTGCTTGAGAACTTGACTTTTATTTTTATCTTTATTTTTGAAAACACTTTTTTTTTGCTTTTCAACTTCAAAATCTTTTTGATTTTTATTTGTTTTTATTTATTTTTATTTTATTTTCAAGTTTGTTGAAATTGGATTTTTGCTTGATGAGTTTTCGAAGAATTTTATGTCGGTTTGAGTGGTCTTTGTTTTCCAGTAATTAAAATGGGTTATGGCAGTTGTAGTTAATGGATGACCTCCGAGGCAGACGACCATTAAGAAAGGGATGATTGGCGGAGAGCGTTCAATGAATAGTGAATGGCGCCATTAAGTTTTGCTTTTCCTTCAAAGATTATGGAGGACCTTTTTTTTTTTACACGTGCCCAAGAGGTAGTTGAAGAAGGAAAGAGTATAAAGCCGGAAGTTTATTGGAATTATATTTTCTGTTTAAATATAGGGTTTCGAAAATCTGTTTGAAACTACATTCGATTGGGAAAATGTGATGGTAAATACACGTGCTATTCCACTGTTTAATAACGGTTGTTTGGTTAGGGGTTTGTATTGGATTACAGAAACAAATAACCTAACGTAATAATAATGTGATTGAATCGATATTAGAGTCATCTGTAGAGCATGTTGATGCTACACCAAACTTTAAGGATTAGCTTTGTCACTGTATACACTGTATTTACATTATGATGAACTTGCTTTAAGGGAAAGCCTTAGAGAATTAAATAGACATTACAAAATAATAATGTTTAAATAATTGTAATTATAGAAACTTATTACAAATTGCCAAAAAATAAGGCATGACATTTTCTAGCATAGAAATTGCAAATAATGGCGGGATTCAAATGAAAAGTAGAATTTTTTTTAAAATAATTAAAACGTAATTTAGATGTAAAATGTAAAATGATTATTTTTCCTGCAATTTTGGTTTAATTATTTATCTAAACCAATTTGAATGCATATTTTGATTGCTTAAAATTTTTTCTCTATTCTAGGAAATATAAGAGATGATTTGGTAACATCTAAACCAATTACAGAAGAGTTCATTGAGGTATCAGGAGCCATACAAGAGGTGCACTAAGACAGTAAGTGCAGGTTTAAAAGTCTCTCTTTAATTGAGTGCATGTTTGATTTCTTTTGAATAGCCATATCTGTAATTAGTGTGAAAAGAGACTTAACTCGTGGTTGTGCATTTTGTATAAGTCCACCAAAGCTGAAGATACTAGGATTTTTAGCAGGGTGGGTGCCTAAGGTGCCTAATGGGAAATCCATTCCTGGTTTTTAGGGGAAAAATTCATAAAAACATTTGTGACTCTTAAATAAGTAAACGTACAGTATTCATAATAAACCCGAAAGAAAGAAATCAAAATAATTATAACTTATCACATACGTAGTGAAGCCCTTTACAAATTTATAGCAAGCATACTTTCTGACAGAACCAATTCTCAGTTGACATTACTGAGTTTTTCATGTCAAGCCAAATGCATTATTTCTATATTGGGTCTTGAACAATAATGTCAACTTCATGTTAAAAATAAGGATTGATTCAATTCCAAGAGGATGATTATTTGATGTTTACCATTTAAAAATTGATCTTAGTGTGAAGAATTCATAAGAGCATGCTGTTTTTTTGGCCAATGGTGAGATATAAATTGCTGGTGTCTTGACTGTTTTTCTCAACGAACTACCAGATTTCACGCAGGTAATTATTGTGATAAAGTGTCACGCTACAACTGAACTATTAAAGCATCAAGAGTTGTAGTTTGATCTTCAAGGCAAACAAGAAATTTGGGATAACTCAACAAATTTTGTGTATTCATGGTTTCAGGATATTTAATTTAGATATAAATTGTGAGTTGTAGTATGACGGAAAAATAACATGGCAGCCTAACCTAACCTAACCTTACTTAACGTATGCTAACTTTTGATCAACCATTAAACAGTGGCTTAGGGGCGCACACCCACTCCAAGCCAGAAACTTTTTTCATTTTAGTGAAAAATTGCAAAAAGGTCATTTTGGGGCAATACATTCAAAATTATTGTTGTTTTAAACATCAACCACCACAATCCGGACAATTGTTCAGAGTTTAAAAATCTCCGGACGGAAATTTAAGACCTCATAAAGAGAACTTTTCCTGGAAAAAGAGGATGTATAGCAACCCAATGGAACGACTGACCACCTGAAGCTTCATCCCCAGAAAAACTCACTAGGTGCGTTCAAAGTTTCTGTTTAAATTGTTTTTGGTGTTTTTCTAAACAGCAAAACAAGGTGTAAAAAACACGCCTAACTGTGAATGTGTTCGTTTTTGGGGTGTGTTTATATGGTTCAGTCTTTGGGTCTCATAGCGATTAAAAAATCTTTCAGTGTCACTCAACCAATTGCCGTTTATAAATTTCAACACAATTCTGCATTTTACTCCCATTTTAGGAGGTGAATGTTTCACCTAAAGCATTATGACTATTTGAAGTTTGACCTCTCAATCTAACTTTCATAGCAGCCATTTTGAATTTGATTGTTAAAACTAAAACCCCACATAAACACTTCAAAAACCACTGCAGCATGGTTTTTGTTTTTACGGTTTTTGGTGATGGTTTTTGACTGTTTTTAGTGTCCATTCTGTTTTTGAAAATCCATTAACGGTAAAAACAGAAACTTTGAATGCACCGAGTGATGTTTGAACCTATGTGTTCTTTTTAGCTGTTCCTCTTCATACATGTCATTTAGGTTAGGCTTCTTCGTCTAATGGTGAGGTTTTTTGCTCACAGATGGCGTAATTAGTATATAAATTATCTTTTTCTAGCCAACCATTAATAGAGAAGTTTTTATTTACTTTTAAGCTGCTTTTTGTCATCAGATTTAACACCAAAAAAATTTTAATTACGGTAATTAATTCAAATCTTTGTTATTACTTATTAGTAAAATACAGAAGTCTATAGAATAACAGGGCAATAATCTTGTGCTTGTGTTGTGGTTTCATATTGGATTTCTTTTTGTTTACCCACTGGGTTATTTTGGTATTGTTTTGTTTGGGTTTTTGTATAATGGGCACTGTTAACCAACAATGCCCATTATACAAAACCCCGAATAAAACAATACGAAAATAACCCAGTGGCCAAGTTTGCTTGGTTGGTGTCAGTTATTTGGGGTAATAGGTGGATGAGTGTGTGGTGAGAAGTTTTGTTTTGTGCAGGTCTGTGGTAATGAGATTTGTGATGAATTCTGAATTCAGATCTGAATGCAGGTTTGATGGTGCGTGTTGTGGAAATAGCTAGAGTATTTTGTTTTCTTGGTTGGGTTGGGTTATGCGAGGATAACTTACGTCTGTCAATAAACTACACATCACTTATTGAATACACCTAGTGTATTTAGACTAGTCTGTTTAAACAATAAACATCTCTACAAGTGTGTAGTGTTTTAGTGCTTGTATTGTATGTGTATGTATGAAATCATGTGTGATAACTGATGTGGAAAAGTTGCTTATCCAAGATGGTCAACAAAAGAACTGGTGCACATGTGTGTGTATTACGGGAAATCATTTAGGGAAGGTTTAAATTTATACTAACCGGTACATTAGGGTCAAGTGTGTTTGTTGAGTACACAATAACAGAAAGTACTGTAGACACAAACAACTGGAAAGTTTTTTTTCCTAGTCAGACTGCATTGTGATAAGAATGCAAAAGACAATTTGTTCTATTAAGAATTCTATAAAGAATGTAGTGTCACTGCTGCCGTTTTGTGTAAAAAAACTAGCAATTTATTTCCTGCAAAAATTTAACGAATTAAGTTCTTGAAGTTGCCATGAAGGATAGTATTCATTATGCATCCATTGCTAGTAATTGCCATTTTCCAAAGTTTTCATTTAATTGTTTAGTGCCGGTAAGTAATACACACATTCAGTGCTCTTCGCAAAGAAGTTTTTGTTGGGAATGATGTATTGGAAGTTCAATTTGTTAGACGCTTTAGCCATCTAGCGACAGATGTTCAAATTAATTTTCTGTACATTTTCTATTTTAGATTATTTTTTGTTGTCTTTTCCCCATCTTTTCCACCCCACATTAGACAAATAAATATAAAATAATAAATGCGTTGAACTTTGATTTGCCATGTACATCATAAATCATAGGTATTTTTAGATAAAAACATACGGCAACTTGAAAATAACAAACTGCACACTTTATAAATCACACCATTTTCAAATGCCAAATGCCAAATGCCAAAACCCATGACAAAATAACAAGTGTTCATTGTGTGTTTAGCATAAAATATGGCTTTGTTGACTTTAAGTCATGTAATACTGTGTATGGTGAGAAATGCAACGCCTTTACTCAGTTATCTTGAGATAAGTTGAGTGGGACACTTCAGTGTCGTCATTTGATGCCATTGTTTTATTTTAGCTGGGCGTTTCAAGGCCGCCGATCCACAAGGAAATGTAAGCTAACGGAACTAAACCATTTTTAAAAATAAACTGCATGTGCAACCAACATGTCTGCCTTTAAGAGCATGCAAGAGGACGATTGGAAGAGCAGGAAACTAATTAGTATCGGAAATGGGTTCTGGAAGAGTTAAAGCAGTTACAATTTGTTCGGTATTAAATATGTTAAATTGGTCGAGGTTTCTCATTAATTTTAAAGGTGTTAAGCAAAGGGTTGAAGTGAGGCCAAAAGACTTGAACTCGATCCAAAAGTAAGGGCGCTGTCATCATCTTTGTTTTAAGAAAATATGAAGTATTATGTGACATGAAATTTTTTTTACAATTAGAAAAAAATTTGTCAAATTTAAGTTTCTGCAGTTTATGGGTATTTTATTTAAAAAATCCGTAGAACAGCTCCAATTACTGGTATTTCAGAGCATTCCTGCTGATTAAAATTCTTATAGAATGTTGTAAATTACAGTAATTGGCACTTTTTTTTTTAGGGTAGATTATTAGTGTCTATTCTTGACGATTTTTAACATTGTTTCTCTTTCTCGAGTGTGTATATCAGCATGATGAGTCGTTAAAAATAAATTAATGGTATATTAACACAAAATAGAGAGTTATACATTACTAATGCATACATGTGTCTGTTATAAATCTGTAAATAGAATGGAAATTAGTTAGGGAATTTAAAATGAAATAAAAAATTTAAATCTGAATGTTGAAAGGTGTGAGAAAAAAATATAATTATGATGAGAACTTTTAAAAAAAAGTTAACTCAAATTGATACTTAAAATAGAATCGTAAAAATGTGAAATTTTTTTTTTACTGATGTAATGGGAAGGGTATTTCTTGTAAAGACCAAAAATGGAGCTACAAGTATAGGCTGGAGACTATAAACAACATTTTAATATTAGTATATAACTTAACGACAAACTGTCAAGGGATAAGACAAAAATACAACAATCTCAGTTGAGGATAACTAATGCCAAAGAAAATCCAAATTTGTCCAGTAAAAGAATACACGAAAAAAGTACGGTTAAGTTGACAAGTACAAATCGCAACTTGCAGTAGCACTTGAGAATAATTAAGAGATGCAATAGGACGTCAGAGACAGAAATGGACGTTTATTTTTCTCCTTGTTGGTGCCTTAACCACAACAAAATAGCAAAACAAAGACGAAATTGGAAGGAAAAAACCTCTCGAACAACAGATCACATTAAAACCAAGGAAACATCTAAAAATACTAGAAGGATGAAGTCCTAAGAAGATATTAAAAGGGTCTTGAATACGACTAGAAATGTGACACGTAACCCACGAATAGTAAAAGCAGAAGTAGTAAATTTTTAATAGGTTCGTGGGGTTTTCAGATTGGATAATATTTCGGCCCATAATTTTGAATTGTGGTCTGTTTGATGATTGGTGAGGAGAAATGGCGGGAAAATTCGATACATGGTTATAATTATTGTTGGGAATGTTTGGAACGAAAGTGAGTTTAAAGATTAAACAGATTGAAGGAGCCAGATGGGCTGTTAAATTGGAGATAGTCCATTTTTATATATTTTATCAAAGGTATTTTGCGACTGGCATTAGGCTTTATCGCTTTAGTTTGTGCTGAGCATGTGCATTCGTTTTCTTTGAGCTTTTCAGACCGGTGAATTGCAGAGATTAGACCTATTTTAATAAGTCACAGATTGGCGATTTTGAAGTTGTGCGCTGAGTTTCTTTATTGCTGCTTTCAAGTGTTTTATTTTTGTATAGATTTGAACGGTGGACATTTTCAATGGTTCTGAAGTGATTTACAATTTAAACTCGTGTAGATTAATTATGTTAGGAGATCAGTTTAGGCAGAATTTCTTCTTTTTTTCTTTGTTTTGCGATGGTTTAATTTGCCATCAGGTGATTGATCGAAACCAGCTTGAAGCAAGCTTGAACCAAGGCCAGCGACGGCTCGAGTCTATTTCAAACTCACCAAACTTACCAACAAAATTAAATAACATTTACAAATAATAATAATAAAAATACATAAAAGTCTTTTGTTGGTGTTTATAAATTTGGTCGTGCACTATGGTGATAGCCCACATATTTCATTTAGTGTTTACATAACTAAAAGTCTGTTGTTATATATACTGTGAAAAAAAAAATAGAAACAGGAAATGTGGTACGAGTTTGCTGAACTTTTATGAGCATAATATCCGTTTAAATTAATTTAAACAAACGATAAGATAATAAGTGTGTACGACTACTGCTTTTCTTCTGACCACAGATTTGCTGGACAAAGCTCAAAGGTGCTGCGCTAGTCTTTTCTTGGTTATCTACTCATGTATGAGTCTCGTGACTTTCTAGGAACGATTCAAAAAAGGATGTTGTGGTTGCGATTTTGCCATATGATTCAGAGTTGTGAGGTGTGTTCGCACATAATCATGCTGCAAATGTTTTTCGCATGTCAGTGCATTGTAGTCATGTTATTCGTAATTCCGCACTTATTACAACAGATGTTTTGAAATTCTGTATGTTTACAAGTGTAAACACGAAACTAATGGCATAGTTAGCATGGTTATCTTGTTACAGAAGAAATCAAGAATGTGTGCGAGATTAATCGATGGTACTGGTCCATAATTGAGATGTTATAAATACAGGGTAAGGAATATGTCAGTCAGTTTGGGCATTTTTATTCTCTTTATGAGCATATATAAACACGGTTAAAGGTGATCCATGTGTGCGCCACATGTCAGTAGTGTGTGTAAGATGTGCAGAGTGAAAAGTACGGTCATATTTTTGTTTAGAAAGGATTTAGTAAATGTATAAATAATATTTGCTTGTGATTTGATTGAGTCAAACTAAGCAGTTGCAATCAAACTTGTTTAGTTGTTTATTATTGATTCGCTCGAGCAGGTGACCATTTATTAGTACGCTGTTGTAAGTTGTAAATAAAAGTAGTATTTTTCTTGTAAATAATTTATTGTGGCATTAAGGCACCGAAACATTTTCCCCTCTTTTCCTTGTTTTTTTTTTCACTGAACAAACAATCTTAGAATGAAGAATGAAGCTAAGATGCTCAAAACATCAGTTGCGGTTCTGTGATTACCGCTACACTGAGTTTTGTGGTTATGGTCATATTCTTAAAAAAATTTAGGACTCACACATTTAGAAGAAAAAAGTAGATGGATTTTTAAATTTTATTTTTAACTTCATTCATGGATATTATAAGAAAAAAACATATTTTAGTTACACAAGATGAAAAAGCTATAAGTGAAAAAAAATTATATTTTTTTCAAAGTTAAAATAAGAATAAAAATGCGTCATAAATTAATTTTTATTATAAAATGTGGTTTATTTACATTAAAGCATAAAAATGTCCACCATGTTCTACAAAAACAAAATCTTAAAAGTGAAATAAGACAAAAGATAGAAAAAAAACTTAAATACATGCATTATCACAGTCTCATTAAAAACTTTACGATTGGAAACAGAAATTAATAGGAAATAATAATTTAAAAAACCAGTATCTTATATGTTATATCCTACCAAACCGAGGAAAATTTCTGAATATTTACACTGAATTTAACACGCTGAACTGAGTAGATGATAAACACTAAACATTATGGTATACTGGTATACATTTGAGCAACCCCTCTCCTTAAAATAGGCACATGAGGGAGAGAAGGAGAAAACTTTACCATCCTAAAGATATAATAAAATTGAGTCCACGTGCACGTGCTCATGGCTCATTACTCATTTCCAATATTCAAATGAATGTCGAATAGGATAACACAACACATGACATCTCTTGGGTATAGATACGACCCGAGGTTTATATATTAATATAAAATAATAAAACACGTAAATATTTATTTCTTATCCACGCAGTTTGAATTTCAATATTATGTCATGACATAATAGGCAATAAGTAATACAACTTCTTAGTAAAATAGAGGGGAATTTATTTTTAACTGGGGATGACCCTAAAGAGTAAAAACAATCTTGGAAATCTGCCATTTTGTTTTTTGACGTCATCGTATCATCTGTTCTTAGGCGAATGTTCTTGTTTCACATCGAAACAAACAATTTGACACAATTTATTGCAACGTACCAACGAAACATATTATTGATTTAGCTATTTAAAATATTCTGACATGTTAAACAGGTCGAATATTTGAAAACGTCAATAAAACACTCAGAACTCACCAAATTGAAACCCATTTTACAGTTTTAACTGTCAATTTACACAGCTAGGCCTGAAATCACACACATTGGTTTATATCTCCATCATGTAGGCCTTCCATATGATTTTTATGCCATTTAATACCGGTGCCGTAGGTCATAAATCCTATTGGTAAGGTACCAATTTCGATATCCTTACCCGAAACGGTGGCCGTAGATTCTTGCTGTACGGGAAGTCCTCTACTTCGACTTCTTCTGGCCACCGTTGACCCCTCTTGTCATACAGACGGTTCTTTAGACATCTGACTCAATCTTGCGGTCAAGTCCAATATGACATCCCTAAAAACAATATTGTCCACATTCTGGCCTAATAAATACAGTAAGAACCAATCGCCCATTCTGGATTTCTCCAACAGCAGTTTCAACTGTTTTTTGGGGATGAGTCGGAATCGGACTGCGATAAACAGAACTCGCAATCGGGGCACCGTAAACACCACAAGCCGCATGAGTAAAACAAACGCAGTGAGGAAGCCTAAAATGATGAACCAAAACCATAAAAAAATGTAGATTTTCTCGTTGACGACGTTTAGCGGTAAAACACACAGCGCGTCGTGTTTCTCGATTTCCGTCGAGGGTCCTCCTTTGTGGAAGTGGCATTTGGTCATCCGGGGAAAGATGAAGATCATTGGATCGATTCTTTCCTCTTGATCTGCCTCCATGAACTCGATTACCTTGATTCCGTATGTCAGAAACTCCCCATCGAAAAACCGATCCATGAGGAAAATCTGACCAATCACATTGATCAAACTGAGTCCCTCGCATAGGAAATACCTCATGGCCCAGAAATCGTGGTTGCGTAAATTACTCCACAGGTAATCGGCGAGTAATTTCTTCTGCTGTTTTTTCTCGGTTTCGGTGCAAATGGCCATTTGGAGGTCCATGGTCAAGGCCGGGATCTTGCCTCCTTCCCAATTCTTCCATAACCAACGTGGGATGTAGAAGAGCACGGCTTGGAAAAACAACATGAAACAAACCCATTGGTAGTATTTCTGCACTCGCCAATCGGCTTTATTGGAACTTTTGTCAACTCCCGGGAATGGAATGTGCTCTCCTACTTTCTTTTTCGGGTCGTAAGCACTTAATACCGTATACGTCGAATGAATCCAGCAGTACGTGTTGATCACAGCTTCAGTCACGTCCTTACTGTGCGTGCACTCTATGGGGTTGCCCACGTACTGTTTTGTCGTGACTATCACACTGAATGCGATCAGGATCATCACTGTTACATTGTAATGAAGTCGGAATATCGCCCCGTCTGTGTGGATTCGGCTGACTTTGAGTAAGTTTTTCAAACCTCGAAAAATGTCCAACATATTCAACGAAGACAGCACACGGCTTTCCAAATGCTATAATCAGTGGTGATGTACATGTTTTTCACTTTTCACGCGCCGCATTTAGCTGACGTTCATTGATGGTGCTGTTTTGATGTTTTGCAACTTTGCTCGACTTCGAGCATCGGCTCGCTCAAACGTTGTTTCGTCTGTTCCTGCGGTGTGGCCTGGGAGGGAATGCGGTATAAATAGATGAGCAGGAGGGTAGATCAGGTCGGTGAGTGGATGCGCGTGCTGCACTATTTAAGCACACGCCTTTCCTCTTTTTCTTTTCTTGTTTTTTTTTTTATAACTGTTTTATTATTAGATTCAGAGGGAGGTGGGCGAAAATCGCCATTTTCTACTGAGAGAAAGCTGTTGTTGTGGATTAGGATGAAAGGGGAAAGGTGAAGAGCAATTTGGAGGTGTTAATTGTTGATGAGAGAAGAAGAAAAGATTTGGGTCAAAGGTCTTAGTTTTTGCAAAGGGGACGGAAGGAAAGAATGAGGTGGATTTCTGGTTTTTTTAACGAAAGATCCAAGTTTTTCAAACTGGTCAAGTGTAAAAAGTTAACGTTTAGCAGCAGATGTTTAAAACAACATTCGGGGCACATGTTGATAAGTATTTATTTGTGTAATCATTTGATTATTTTATGGGTTAGTCATTGAAGTTTTTAGAAACGATCAGTGAAAGTCCTATGGGTGACGCATGTATCTGGCGGATACAAAAAAGTGGACTTTTATGCTTAAAACAGCTGAAAGCACAAACTTTGAGGATTTGTAGTTTTCGGTCGTAATGGGTTTGTAAGTAAACAATAAAACAAACGATCTTAAAAATGACGAGCGTATTTTTGGACGTAGATGGGCTTTCGTCTTGGCCGCTGGAATCATATTTATTTATTTACGTAGATTTAATGTTTTAGGCAGTTTGAATTAATAAATTAGTTGGAAAATCAGGTTAGAAATTGCTTGCATGTTTGTTTTTCTGTTTACACATGCAATTCGGTAAACATTTGTTCTAAGAATTACATCTACGTAACAGGTTGTCCATGTTTAAATAGGTACATTGACAAAACAACTCGAAAAAAAAAACTTGTTGTGTTTGTCGCTGTTTTCTTTTTCATGAAAGAAATTTATTTCATGGTACCATGCAGTTTGCAGCCGAGCTTCAAGTTAATGGACTCGTAGTTGGGTTCAGAATATTACATCAGCACAGAACATGAGTTTTGGGACTCCAGGTCGAAAATCAGATCCGAGTTGCTTGTATCGCCATCTGGTGGTTTGTATTATTACTTGGAAGAAAGTTGCAGATCTATGCTGCCATCTAAGGAGTTTTCTCTACATTACAGTCGAGGTTAAAGTTCATGTTTTCTTGCAGTGCATCGCCATCTATTGTGATTTTGTTAAGACGTAGTCCTTTTTTTTTTTAAAGAAAAATTATCTTTAAAAATTATCATTTTGGAAATTATTTTTTTTATTGCTTATTTTTATTTATTTATTTATTCATTTATTTTTGGAATTGAATTTTACGAATTTTTACTTGCTTCCGTCCAAACTAGTAATTTTGTGATACTGTATGTGAAAGGCGATCAAGTGCTTTAGTGTTTAATTTATTATTCAGACCTTGGGAAATAATTCCAGGAAAAATAGCATTAATTAAAAAAAAAATTAAGATATTTAATTTCAAGCAGCTTTTTAACACTTCCAAATTGGTTCAAAGGTTATTACAATCGCAATGCTAACACGAAGCATAATAATTTAAAATAATGATGCGTGTATCTTAGAACTGACCTTCCAATGTAAACTTCCTTTTATGGAATATTTGATGCTAATTATTAACAAGACTTTTATGTAATTTCATCAATAGTTCTGAAAAAATCTCTTCGTTTCTACAATATGTTATAATTTACTCGGGTTACGTCATATACGGATGCAACCCATCTATCGAAGGCCGTAGGAAGGAAAAGCTTTATTTGGGTCTACTAACAGTGCAAAAAGAGACGTAACAAATGCATTGTTACCTTCCTTCACGGATGACTGCCCTTTTTATTTGGTATTATACAAAACATTTCGAGGGAAGTTCCAATAGCTGGAACATTTTTCTATTATTCTTATTTTTTATTCAATTTTTATTTAACTTCTAACGGCTAATCTAAAAAATAAACAGGAAAAAAACTGGCTAACTGGATCTGGCCTTACGAGATAGCTGAACTAAATTAATTTAATTTGTTCAGTCAGGAAATTGTAATTATGACTAATACAGCCCAATTAACTTGTTATTGTTTTACTTTTTTTTTTTAGAAAGTATTTTATTTTATCGTTTTATTTAACGGATTAATAGTAGTACATAGCAAAGTAAGTCTACAAAATACGTAATGAAAGTATAGCATGTAAAAACAGCCTCGATTTGGAATGTTTACAATACTTAAGTTCATTTTATATCTGGTTTACTAGTACTGTTTTATAGTTTGTACACATCTATTGGCTCTTGGACCCCATTATTAATCCAGCTGTTCGTAATATTTTTTGACAGGAAAAGCAAAAGATAAAAAAGTCCCTGAATAACTACAAAAATACTCCATTGTTCATCGTATGACGTATAATCAGTCTTGTCCACACAATGTGTCTAAAAGTTCTCTTGGTAATTTACTTGGGAGAAATTCAAGAAACATCTCACAGAAGTGATAAATACAAAAATTAATAATTTTTTTTAAATAACTTTCTTTTTTTTTTTTCTTTTTTTATAAAATGTAAGTCTTTACAAGATAATCAAATGCAGTTGTACACATTTCATAAAATTTCCCAGCATGTAAAAAAAAATACACCAAAAAACAACATTTTTTTAAGGAAAACAATTTCTAACTTTTTTTTAAAAAAAAATTACTACGGTCCATAGTCCACTGATCCCAGCAAAAAAAAAAAACCAAAACAAAGGATATCTAATCAAACTAACACCTCCACTTAATTGTATAACATTACATAAATATATACATTTACTAATTTACTAAAAAGAAAAATGATACCAAAAGTATTACTATAAATGACCTATAAAATTAAGTTTAAAAATTAATACTTGAATTTCAAAACTTTGTTTATCTAAATCCTTTAATTTTTTATTAATATTACCGGTATTATTATAATTATTATCTCATTTTATATCGTGTAAATCGAGCAACTAGTAAATCCAACAACAAAGTAATGCAAATTCTTCACAGTCAACTTTAAAACAGTAAAATTAAAGCAACAACACTTGTCACAACATCTAATCTCAAACAGATACTTCAAAAAGTTTCTAGAAAAATAAAAATCTGATCTTGTTTTCTCAAAACAAGATGGCGGCTGATCCCAAATCCCAATCAAAGAATTTGCGCAACTCCTTTCCTTTTCCTTTCCGTATCTTCATCTGTTTACTTGTCTCTTCGTTCAAGTGTGTCTGCCGAATGCCATGGAAGTGGAGGTGGAGGTGCCGAAGGTTCAACCGCCTTTGGTAATTGTCATGGGGCGTTACTTTCATTAGTCTCTATCTTCTTTGCTAATTCTGCAACCACCTCTCGAAAGATGATAGGATCTACGTTTTGACCCACCAGGCAGAAGAGAAACCAATCTCCCACATTTGTTTTTCTTAGAATGGCATCCATGTACTCTCTGGACGCCATACGACATTTGGCGTGAAGTAGACGCGGTCGTATGCGCGGTAGAGCAACAATCACGAGTCTATACACGACAACTAAAGCGGTAAGAATTGTCAGGATGATGAACCAAAACCAAAGGAAAATGAAGATCTTCTCGTTGACAATGTTGAGGGGCAAAACACACAGCGCGTCGTGTCTCTGCAGAGTCCCGCTGGGGCCTATCTTGTGGAAACTGCATTTGGTCATGCGCGGGAAGACGTAGATCATCGGATCCGTTCGATTGAACTGATCTCGTTCGGAAAACTCAATCACTTTAAGGCCGTACGTGAAAAATTCGTGTCCTAAAAATTTGTCCAAAAGATACATTTGCGCGACGATGTTAACTAGACATAGAATCTCGCACAAGAAATAGCGCATGGCGTAGAAGTTGTGCGATCGTACGTGCATGGTCAAGTAATCGATGAGAACTTTTTTGGGCTTTCGACGCTCCTCTTCAGTCGTGACAGCGAGGTGAAGGCCTTCAGTGAGGTTCTTGATCAATCCCCCTTCCCATACTTTCCATAAGTATTTTGGTACATAGAAAAGTATGGCTTGGAAAAAGAGAACGAAACAAACCCATTGGTAATACGAGTAATAGATCTTGTCCTTTTGATCGAAGCGTGATGAACCGATCCCGGGGTACGGAACGGTGTCCCATCCCACGCGTTGGTGGAAAGCTGACGGCAGCGAGAATGTAGCGTGGATCCAACAGTACGTGTTGATGTAGGGAATTGCATCTTTGTCACTCAAAACACAGTCGATGGGTTGTCCTACGTACTGTCTTGCGGTGATGATGAGGCTGAAGGCGACCAGGACGATTGTGGTAAACATGTAGTGAAGTTTGAAAACGGCGCTATCAGTTATTATCTCCTTCCTCTTGAAAATGATCTTAAGGCCACCGAATATGTCCAACATTTTTGCGGCGTTGGATTTGGAACTAGAGTGATTTTTGTGGAGGAAGGCGTCCGAGCGCCACTTGTTGATTAAGGCACTCTTTGTGCTGCGAAGGCAGAGCCAAAATGGCTGATACTCACCGCTTGGAGGTTGCACGTCGACACAGATGTGCCCTTGGGCTAAGAACGAGAAAAATGGGCGGAGTTTATGAGTTGAGTGGCAACTAGAGTTGTTGTAGTGAGGTTGAGTCCTTTTCGAGACAATGACCTGTTCTTCAGAGATGTTGTGGGGAGAAGTAAAGGTGACATTTAATAAGTATTCTCGGAGTTTAGTTGTTAAAAAAAGTTTATTATGAATATGCTTATTCGGTTTTTTGTTTTGTTTGGGATTTTTTAATGCGGAAATTGTGTTTTAGCAAAAGCTAAAAGTCGGATTTGATCAATGTAACTGAAATAATTACTGATGAAATTATTCCGGAGACATTAATTATACATTGATGCTGAGGCGTGACTGAATCTTTGGTCAGGTTATAAGTGTGAGGAATAATTTTAAAAAAGTATAAATTATGAATTTTATTTGTTGTAATAACTTTTTTTGGCTTTTTCACTTGGCCTGATTAAGTGCAAGTTGATTTAAGTTGCTTAATGAGTAATAGTTAATACCAATTTATATGTGCGAAAAAAATTCAAGTTGCTTACAACACCATGTTTTAGTTAGCACACATTCTGCATTTATTAATTATTTTAAATGTGTCACTTTTTATCGTTTAATTGATTATTAATTTTTAGCTCTCTTTACATATTATTAAACTATTGGGGTGCATGGAAATTTATACCGTTCTGATTATCAATTTAAAAATTAAAAACATACAGTAAACTAAAGTAGTTTTCAAATGCGAAGTTTCCTGCAAAAACTAAAAACTGTCATTCGATAATGTAAATTATTATTTTTATCCTCTCAATCACCCATTGTTCTTCTTGCTTCATCTCTTTTTGAATGAGGTCTGTGCGGATTTAGATTTTGAAGTTTTGTAAAGACCTTAAACTGACCTTAACAGTAGGAAAGAGAGATGGGGGACGTAGGGAGGTATGTAAGTAGGAAACACTGATTGATTGGACACAAATCGAAAATAGTGATGGAATTAGAAATAAAAAAAATTTTTTAGTGTAATAAAATATCCACCTGTTTCGACAGGAAACAATGTCCTTTTGAATTGAGCTTGTTTTAATAGTGAAATTGGCCGACTTTTTCTCTTTTCATTATTTTTATTTCAGGGGGAAGTTGTTAAAGGAAGTCTTGTTTTTCATTTCTCCCCATCCCCTCATTTACTCCCCTTTCCCCTTTTCCACTTTTACAGCTGTTGGTGTTTTTGTCTGCCCCCTTCATTCTTAAAATGTACCGGAAGTTGGTTGTAGGCCCTCCTTTTTCTCTTTGTTGGGGGTACGGGGTTTGCGATTTTGCTGTCTTTGTGTATGCCAACTTATATTTGAGACAATCATTGGTACAAGGGGAGGAGTGTTGTCTGGTAGGAACTGGTTTGAGTTTGAGATGTTGTAAAAAAATTAATTCAGTTCGGAGCGGGCGGGAGGGGTCTCAGTGTGGGAGGTTAAAGCCTAGTGCTCGATGATGTGTAGTGGTGAGGGTGTGCTACTTGGTAGAAGGACTGGAGGTTGAGGAATTTTAGCTTGAGGGAGTGGGCGGACATTTTCTAGGGGTGGTAAAGACTAAAAGAATGGGAATGAGGTTGTGGGTAGATAGAAGAAGAAAAAAATGTAAAAATGCATTTTTTTTTTTTTTCAACTAATGATTGCAACAAAATTATGTATTTGAACTAAAACATCTGTGTTTTTTTTTTTGTCTTGTTGCATTTTATCAAATCAAAATGTAAACTTTAGACTGGACTAATGACTGACAGGACTAATGACTGACATGTCGACTATCACAGCATTGCTGATATATACTTTAATGTTGGTATTACTACTTGTACAGTAGATAATAAATCGATTATAAGAATACAAAGGAAAGGAAAATAAATCCAAATATTTGTTCACTGAGTTTTAAGTTTTAACTCTTTTCTTGGAATTCCTTCCCTGTTTTGAGGAATTAAAATTACTCATATGTCATATATCAGTGAAGTTGACTCAATTACTTGGGTGTTTTGGTCGAACCTTTTCTCGGATTTTGATGTGGGAAATTTTCACTGGTTATGTCATTCGCTTATGTCATATTTTTGTCAACTATAGGAAATTGTCATCAGTAAGTATTATGCTTTTAATAGTACTACTTTTACATTTTCCCACGCGACCTTGACTCGAGCTAATACATGGGAAGTTGTATGATCAAGAGATAATACTTGTTGCATCACTCGCCTTTATACCAACTACTAAATTGCATCAGTCTATTTTATTTCATTCACTAAGTTGCATCAGTTTTTTTTTTAAGCAGAAGGAAGTAATTATAAAACCAATGCTATTTTTTTTATCAATAACTTTGATGCCGCACTATGACTGGCGTATCTAAATGAAAATAAACAACATGTCATCTTCCACAGAAAAGTCTTTTATTTGTAATTCCAAGCGCACAAGATCACTTGATAAAATAAAAATAAAAAAAAGACAAAAAAAGAAACACTTGCTAAGTATTGACAAACCATAAAACTTCTTTTTCATTGCAGTACAGCATATTAAAACATCGTCGACACATTTTAGGGTCATATTTAAAGGTCATGCATTCATAGATGACAAAGACAAATTTATAGTCGTGACCAAATGACGTGCAAGCATGGCGTCCTTCAATCTCCTTCACTTTACCATTAACATGGAATGGTCAAGGAAAACATCTCAAACTAAACTACAGCTCAAAGCTATTAAAATGTAAAATAAACTATTTTTTTTTTAGTTTTTTTTGTAATTTTAAATTATTTTTTTCACTTTTGGGTTATCAGACTTACCACTGTGAAGACAATTTATTTTAAAGGGCTCGCTCCATCTCTCCCCTTAGGGGGACCTTGAAATTTGAAGAATGGGACCTCACCTTAAGGATGAGGGGTGATGTTTAATGCGTTGTGAGTTAGTTGGGGGATTATTGCACTCCCTTTGCCACTTCCCCCTTTACTCTTATCGTCTTCTTTGGTGTTTACTGTCATGCAACAAAAATGAGGGATAGTGGCGCGGCTCCTGGATGTTGTCTTAGATCCACTTTTTACGATCGGGATGGACTTGAGGGTGGATTGTGCAACGAGGGGAATAAAGGTTAGCACGTTCCTGCCTTGAGGCAATGTTAAAACGATGGATAAGGACACACATAAGGACTTTTGGAGGTCAACGCATAAAATAATCATTTTGAGACAAGTTAAATTTCATAAAATACATTTATTTCTATTTGTTATTTTTGAAATTTTAATTTGTAAAAATATAATAAACGTTTTTTATTTATTTACACAAAGATTTGCAACATTCGAACTGCTTACATGTCAAGTTCTTATCAATTAGGTCATTTGTGATAATGATAAATATAAAGCGTGCAAACTAGATCGGACCGGACGAGAGTGATTCGGGACAATAAATCAACAACATAACATAGGTCGTATTGATTTAGGTTTGGAATTAGATAAAGTCCGTTTTCTCATACCAACACTTCCAAGTTTTTCACTGATAGTTGAATCTTTACGTAATCGTTGTTCCTCTTCGCCATGTTTTAAATCAATAATTTTTTTATTTACCATTTCATCATAAACTGTGGCGATAAACAGTGCAAAATGTTCGCCGTCAATATTTTGCGACAGTCTTCTCACGATTAACCAATCACCTACATCGCAAACGTAATAAATCTGAGACAATTTTGTCAAATCAGCCACATGTGTGTAAAATCGTATAGCGAAGACTGTTCTGAAGTGTGAGTGTAGTAAAATAGGTATTCGGTAAAGAATGACCACGGAGGATAGACAGACTAAAAAGACCATCCAGAACCATATAATAACGTATATTTTCTCGTTTGCAATGTTAAGCGGCAGCACACAAAGGGCATCGTGTATCTGTAGTGTTCCTGATGGACCGTAGTTACGGAAAATGCATTTGGACAATCTGGGGAATACCAATATCATAGGGTCGTGACGATCCTCCTGGTCCATCTCTAAGAACTTAATTACGTTGTACCCATACTTGATAAATTCATTGCCAAGAAGTAAATCTATTAGCCACATCTGGAGAAGTGTGAAGAGTAAATTAAGCAATTCGCAACTGAAATATGTGAGTGCATAGCAAATATGGGTGCCCCTTTTCTTCATGAAATAATCTGCGAGAGATGTTACTTTTCTGTCCCATTTGGTTTCTTTGCCTCTTCGCTTTCCACTGTTGTCGTTATCGTTGTCGTTACTGCTGTCTTTATCGTTTTCGGATGGGTGAAAGCAGAATTGAAGGTCCTGCTTGAGGGTGTGCATTTTGTTGGATTCTGCCATTTTCCACAGAAAGTGTGGAAAGTAGAAAACAAGTGTTTGCGCGAATAGGCATAATCCAACCCATTGATAGTACTTGTGATAAATTTTTTCCTCGTTTTGATTTGATGGTCTCACTCCTGGTGCTAAAATTTCGTTTTCGTCGTTTTTGGTGTCAACTGTGAATGTTGATTGGATCCAGCAAAATGTGTTAAGCACTTCCCTTGGAATGATGTCTTTAGCTAAAATTTAAATTAAAAAAAGTTCAATTGAAGTAAACTTTTCTTTTGGATTTGTTGAAAGGAATTGGGTAAGTTTTGTTTAAATTCGAACTGCTTTTCAATATTTTCTGTGTGTTTAGACTGAGCCTAGTTATATCGTGCCTTCTTTGATGTTGTCTGGCCTCACAATGAAGCATATGACAAGAACCAAGTTAATTTGCTATAATCAGTAGTAATCTCCCGAATGGTAAGCTGATTATTGACATGATCTAGTCACGATGATTAGTCATGATTAGTCGTGGAAATTTTTGACTGCGTGAACTTAGATTGAGATTATCAGTCATCGATTGTGGCATCACCACAAGGCAACACAAATGGTATTCAAAATCCATAGCAACCGATTTTGTATTATATATTAAAATGTGATCTAAACAATTGATATACAGTACTGGTTATTCATTGGTTTATTATTCTATCTATTTATATCAATTGCCTTTAACAATTACGCAAAAAGATTATTTTGTGGAATAAAGCAAAAAAAGCAATTCATCTTGTTGCAATTGCTGCAATTGTTGAAATTGCTATAATTGCTGCATAGCAACAGATTAATCAATGTTCGCTTGTCAGACACGTTGTATCAATCTCACGTTAAAAAAATTTATTAGCGATCAATTTAATTGTTAAAAATTACGCTAAAAGATATTTTCAAATTTTTACTTGACAAATTTGATCAAGTTTTAAAATATACTCGCGGGTGATTGATTCCTAAGTGAACTAATAACGTTAATAATTTGACGTGTTGGAAAGGTTAGCCGAATTAGAGCACGGTCTGAGAGAAATGTTTTTTCCCAAGATGAGAGAAAATTTTAAAAGTAAAAGATAATTTATGGGTTCAAGTTAGTGAACTATTTTTTTTCCATTGTACAAAAGGTATAAATAATGTTTACAACACCGATTAATGTGTGAGATGGAGGTGGGTATAATGTGGTTAAAAGAAATTAGCTTATTTATGCACCTACCCCCAGTGTAACACGAAATTTCTTCACCAAACACTTGCCTTGTTGAAACAATTAAACAGCATACAATTAGCAATAAGCATGTTATTCTGTAATGCAGTTTGAATATCGTGTTGTCAATTACAGTTGAATTGACTTGAAAAAACTTTTTCAATGACAAAATCGACGCACCCAATGAACCGTACATTGTTAAGCAACCATTTAATCTCTACTGAACACAATACACGGGTATATAAATTATTTGTTCTACAATTTAAAAAAAAAACTCATTATCTGTTATTGATTAATAGAAAATTATCACAATTCTAACCAATCATTTCACAGATTTTCATTTATTTTTTTTAAATATTTCGTTTGATTTCTAAAAATGTGTGGTTTGTTTAGCTGTACTTGCTTTTGGCTCACTTAGGGCAGAAGCTGAAAGTGACTTCCGGTTATCCTGTCTGTAGTCCATATACTCAAAAGTTGTATCTTCGATTTTTCTTTTCGGCGGTTGACTCAGCTTCGAATTTTCCTCCGCTATTAATTTCTCATGTAACAAAAGCGTTAACTGACGAAAATGAACCACATCCAAATTTTTCCCGATGAAGTACCACAAAAACCACGCTCCCAAGGGCAACTTGTGAACCAAATCGTAGCAAACGGTGGAGCTTGTGAATCTGTACTTGGCACACATGATGCACACGCGAAGACGCGGTGATGACAACATAGCAATACGATACATAAACAAGAGGAATGTTAGAATTGATAAAACGACAAACCAAAACCAAAGAAAAACGTAGAGTTTTTCATTAAATACGTTCTGGGGCAAAAGACACAAGTGGTCGTGATTCTCGATATCGGCCCCGAATCCTATTTTTTTGAATATGCACTTGGTCATCTTCGGAAATACAAATGTCATTGGATCGGAACGGTGCTGGGGCTGCATTTGCAAAAAGTTGATGACATTGACTCCATATGAGGTGAACTCGCCGCCTAAAAATCGGTCTATCAAGTAGATTTGTCCCATCACATTAATTAAGTTCAGAGCTTCAAGTACGGTGTAAGTTCCAGCATAAAAATTGTAGGATTTTCGACTGGCTATGAGGTATGAGGTCAGCATTTCGTATTGAGTTTCTGCTGTTTCTGGGTCCAAAATGGCTGATTGTAAATCAAGGAGGAGTCGAGATAGACGTCCGTGTTCCGTCATTTTCCACAGCAGGCGGGGTGTGTAGAACATAACGGCCTGCATGAAGAGCAAGATGGGCACCCATTGGTAATAGGAGTGATGAATTCGCGGTGCTCCATTGTTGGAATTGGCGACCCCCATATAAAGATCGGACTGCATACAAGAAAAAAATTCGATAATAAGTGAATGGTATTTTTCATCTTAAAATACGAGGAACATAAACATAGGTGTTGAATTAGATGAATAATTGTTGAAACCTCAGATTAATAAATTGATATAAACATAATCATAAATCTTGATTTTATTTTATCTATACTTTTAGGAATTGTTATGTAATTTAATGATTATTGCACAACTGCTATTTACAAGAAAAAAAGGAGTTTTATAACTACTACATGTTTTCTTTGTGAATAACAACATAGCGAATATTTTCTGCACTTTAAGTGTAGTGCAGCAAAGCCACTTGGGCAGTAATATTTGATTTCCTATAGCTTTTTACCTTTTCTGCATATTCTTTTGGGACAGTGAATGTGGTAAGGGTCCAGCAAAATGCGTTTATCATCGTCTGAGAATATGTCTCTGCATTTGGTGCAGTGCAGTAGATGGGATCGCTAAAATATTGTCTCGCTGTTACAGTAATGCACAAAGCTACTAATACCAGAACGGTAAAGCGGTAATGAAGACGAAAAATCGGGTTATCGGTGATAACTCCTTTGCTGTTGTAGAGAGCTTTCAGACTCTTCAGAAGGCTGATCATGTTGTCTACTGAATGAGAGTTGAAAATTGTGATTTCAGACACCTGTTTGTGTCCGATGGCAATGTTTTGGTGTCTTTTTGAGCATCATATTACTATTTAGGTGTTAGAAGATGCGGGGATCAAAAGTCAGTGAGAAAACAATGGAATTGCAATTGCATCTCCCCCAATTGTCTTAAATGACAATGCAATGGGAATATCCATTCGGTTTTACTCACTTTTTGTTTATCACATGTTAAAACAAATAATTGCAAGTAGGAATTTTATAAATTTCTATACAAATATTTGAAAATATAAATTTGGTTTATCTTTCTAAAACTGTTGTCTTATGCTGTTATACAAGTATCACTTATCCGTATGATAAAAATTGCTTGAATCAGTCAAGGTCATTTGTTTGGAGCTTTTTATTTAAGACAAGGAGGAAGTAGATTTTAAACTAATATTTGTACACATGTTCATTTTTTTGGTATATTTTATCAATTCAGTGAACGTGAACTAGTAATTTGATCTTGAACTTTTTAAATTTATGTTTTCATTAAATATACCGAAATAGAAGTCATATTTCTTTATTTTTTTATTTCCTTTTAAAAATCTTTTCATATTTTCTTTTTGGAAAGAAATTTTAGAAGTTTCGGTATCCAATAACAGTTAATGATCATTTTCCTTGAATCAAAATTTGATAATGCCAACTGATAGTTTAAAATTAAATATGCAATGTTTTATGACTGATAAAATTCTCTAATTGCATGACAATAAAATGGACGTATGCTTTTGAAACATAGCTAAACATAGACTTCAAGAAAATGAAATGTCAGAGTTCTGGAATTGTATACATTTTGATATGTTTGATTCCGAGTTTTACAGTATGTTTGTTTTTCAATTCTTCTAACCGTTAGGGCGCGCCAAAATATCAAATGAATAAAAGTTCGTAATGATAAGTTTCATTGTAAATACAATGAACTATCTCAAAACCGGACATAGGTAGGGCCCAGATAAACTGTTTGGTCTGGAAGATGTTTGTTGCAGAGAAAGAAAGATGCCTTCCTGTAGACCAGACAGTCAAAATGTCTGTTGTTGAAGGAGTCGTCGGTTTGACTGAAAAAGAAAAAATCGAATTAAAACCACTCAAACTGATAATTCATAGAAAATACAAAACTTAGCAAAACTTTCCAACTATTGTTTTCTTTATTTCCCTATCTGTTTAGATTGTTTTAAATTACTATTTTAGTAAAGTGATATTTAGACATACGATATGAAACAACAGATTGACACCTCCCAATTGACTTAAATGTCATGTTTAAACGAAATTCAACACGGACGCAGCACAATTTTATCTTAAGACGTTGATATCTCGTACTAAGCAAACACATAATTTATCGGTAAAAAAAATACCACGAAGAGTATATAAGGATATGAAAATAGTTGAAGATAGCATCGTAATCCCACACTCGAAGATATCATCGTTTATACACCTGCTAATTTTTCAACGTAGTCTCACAATTGAATTAGAGCGAAAATGGTGCTCGAGTTTATCACTTCACTCAAGCAAGTTCTACAGCCACATCACTTTACCATTGACTGTGCTGTGAGTAAACTGCATTACCGTTTCACTGTCGGCCTTATATTTCTCTTCTGCATTTTGGTAACAAGTCGGCAATACTTTGGCGACCCCATTGCATGTATGGGCGCCACGGCTATTGAAGTACCGAAAGAAGTTCTCGATACTTACTGTTGGATTCAAGCTACTTACACTTTGCCATCGGCTTACCATACCGCGGTTGGTGTTAATGGAATTCCACATCCAGGAGTATCTGCTCATAATGATAAAAAGGCCGACAGACTTCACCACAATTATTACCAATGGGTGTGGTTCGTGCTGCTTCTGCAGGCCCTGTGTTTTTACTTACCGCGATATATGTGGGAAACGTTAGAAAGTCGTGCGGTCAAGAAGCTTATATTGGATTTAAATTTGCCGATACCGGCGGACGAAATAAAGAGGGATGAGAATTGTAAATTTCTTGCCAAATATTTGGCGAGTACCAGGGGACACCATTCTTGCTACGCTTTGAAATATGGTTGGTGCGAACTTTTATATTTGGTTAATGTTATTGCACAGATATTCTCCATTGATGTGTTTCTCGGAGGTGCATTTCATGATTACGGAATTGACGTGGTTAAATTCACACAGATGGATGATAACGATAGAACTGATCCTATGATACAAGTGTTTCCCAGAGTGACCAAATGCATTTTTCATAAATATGGACCTTCTGGAAGTGTACAAAGACACGATTCCCTGTGTGTTTTGCCGCTGAATATTGTAAACGAGAAGATCTATCTTATCATGTGGTTCTGGTTTGTCGTTTTAGCTATTGTTACGAGCCTGTGGTTAATATGGCTGGTTATTCTTATGTTTGTGTGGCGCCAGGGACGATATTATGTCATTACAGGTGTTGGAAAATATGCAGATCCAGATAAACTGAAATTTGTTTGCGAAAAAGTCAATTATGGTGATTGGGTGTTGATTTATTTCTTGTGCGTCAATATGGATGGCATCAGCTTTAAAAAAGTCGTTCATCATTATTCTAATTTAATAGATAATGGGTCCAGTGAGGAGAAGGGCGATTTTTCTGTGGCTTAATTCTGCATTTTCTTCTATGAATCTTTTCTTTTTTAAGCGCTTTTATTTTTCTCTTTTTTAAAAGCATGTTCAGTGATTATTCACTGCCATATTTGTGATTATTATTATTTGTTTAAAAAAACCGCTTTGTTGCTATAATAACAGTAAAACTTAAATCTTTTTTAATTTCATTTTTTTCGTCCTGGTACAAACTAATCATCAGTTTGGATCTTGGATCATAAATAAAATAAAATTTTTTGTTCAACAACTGCATTTGTCCTTGAATTGTCCAAGGTTTTTTAATGAAAAAAGGTGTAAAACTTTGTTTGTCTAATAAGTCGATTTATTCCACGAACTCTTTTGTTGTGACCTTTTTATGAAGGTGTAAAATTTAATGAGGTTTTTCCCTTTGTTTTTAAGAAAAAATAATAATATTGATAATGATATCTAATTTTTATTTTTATTTTAAAAAAATATAAATATATTACTGAGAAATTTGAAAGATCCTTTTACAATTGCTGGTTCCATTTTCTGCCAATTGAATTTGATCAAATTTCAAGTCTAGGCTTAAATGGGATATAAGTTTAAAAGAGATGGAATAAATTGTTATTAAATCTCTCTTAAATGGTATAAAAAATAAAATAAAGATCTTGCGGAATGTACCTTGTCATTGCCTTATATCACAAGATATATGGACATAATTTCATCATTTATAGCACTCCCAGTATTTTGCAAGTTTATTAGCAGAAAGTAAATAATTCCCGCCCCATTTGGTTACATAGTATGTGTGAATTTAAATTATAATTATTAGGTTCGCACGATTTCCTAAAAAAGGGCGTGTAATTAAAAGAATTGTAATTTATCATCTTTCAAGATTCACTTTTCTTCAATTCGATGCATAAACATTTTGTCGTTGCGAAAACTTTTCTGAGATTAAATGACGTCAGGAAAAGTGAATGTGACTATTTGGTGTGTTAGCGTGATGACGATCTGGTGTTCCCAGTTATGTGATCCATGCATGACACGTGGAGATTAAAATATCGTTTAGATTGCCTGGCGATCTTCGTCCTTCGAGCATTTTTTATTTTCATTTTTCAATTTAGTTTGCTGGCTTTTATAACCCAGTTTATGCGAAAGGAAAGATGGGAACGCACAAAGCAAAGTGTGTGAGCCACCTGTTGAACCTAAGTGTGTGCTCGTCATTCTTGTTTACCAGTAGCAAACATTAGATGTAAATTGATCTGTTTATTACCTCTCGTGTACTTTGGAAATGGAATGGATTTTTTTTTAAAGAAATAAGAAAACTGATTCTAAAAAAATTTTTGTGTATACCAAAAGAAAAAGAAAATTACAAGTAAAATACTTTCTTTTTACTAAAAACCATAAATTTTTTTTCTGTTTTTTTTTTTTTTTTTTTTCTACATATAACTTTTTTTTGTCAAAATTGTCGTTACAAAAATAACTATTACAAAATATACAGAAATTGATCAAAAATATTATTGCTATAGTTCACTTGACAAATGTATAGCACAATTGTAATAAGATAATATAAAGTAAAAGATTTGTCATTAGATCCAATAATAAAAACCATAATAAGTAGAAAACTATACCAAAAAAAAAATAGTAATAATAATAATAAATGAAATAAACATGTATAAAACAGCGCCAAAAAAAAACAAAAAACAAAAAATTGGTCCTGATATGTCGATTTGTTAAAGAAATAAAAACTAAATGCTGGCTACAAGTTGTCACCTTGTCAATCAAAAAATGGAGAGGAAATCTAAGGCCAAGGAAGTTATGCACGGGGTCATGCTAACTCCTTCCCTTCTATTTTTCTCGCTAAATCAGCTATAAACTCTTTATAAACAAATGTATCAACATTTTTGCCTAAAAGATAAAGAATGAACCAGTCTCCAACTTTGGTTTTTCTCACAACAATCTCAACGTAATCTCGTTGAGCGATTCTACAACGAGATCTGAGTAAATAAAATCTTGCTTTTGGCCATGCTACAACAACGATACGATAAAGCAAAGTCAGCCCGCTGATGACTGCTAAAATAACAAACCAAAACCACATGAAAACATAAATCTTCTCATTTACAATGTTCAAGGGCAAAACGCAAAGGGCATCGTGACGTTGAATCGTTCCTGACGGACCATAGTAATGGAAAGTGCATTTGGTTATTCGCGGGAAAACTCTGATCATGGGGTCGTCACGATCTTCTTGATCGGTTTCCGTAAACTTGACCACGTCGGGTCCGTACGACGTAAACTCGCCGCCAAGGAACAGATTGACGAAGTAAATCTGACCCACGACATTGATAAAATTGAGCACTTCACAAATGGCGAATGAAAAAGCATAAGTATTATGCGTGTGCATGTGCATGGTCATGTACTCAACGAGCATCTTTTTCTTTTCTTTCTTCTTGTCATCAGCCATAATGGGATCTTTGAGTCCCTGCACCAACATCTTCATTTTGCCGCCCTCCCACACCTTCCACAGGTATCTGGGCAAGTAGAAAAGTCCCGCCTGGAAGAAGAGCACGAAACAAACCCATTGGTAGTATTTGTGATAAGTTTTCTCGTCGCCGGGTTTCTCGGCCCACACGCCAGGATGTGGAACTTCTTCCCCGACTTCTTTACTAAGCGCCGCTGGGATCGTGAATGTGGCGTGGATCCAACAGTAAGTATTGATCACCGATTTGGGCACTCCATCCGGCTGTATACACTCAATAGGTTCACCTATGTACTGACGACTAGTCACGAGTAAACTAAAAGCAATCAATAATATCACTGTTCCTTTGTAATGTAATCGGAACACGCTATTGTCCACTTGTGTTGTATCAAACTTGATGACCGCTCGGAGGGACCCAAACACATCAAACATGGCGGCGAATTGGAATACCACCTGTTGGTGACTCAAAGATGTTTTTGATCGTCCGAAATGGACCCGTCAAGTATTGGTTTGTGGGGCCTTTGCGTCCGTCCCTTTGTGGCAGTTGGAGCAGAGTGACCACCGATCTACGGTGTCGAGTTTGCGATTCCCCCTGAACTCGGCCCGATGCTGATTGGTCCAAAGTTTGAACCACTCCTTGGATGGTACGTCAGTTGAGTAGGCGGGAGTTGGTTGTATGAAGGTTCTTTGTATGTTCATGGACAATGGGGGGATTTGTAAATCTCATACGCATGCGTGGGAATCGCTTTTATCACCCAATTACCCCGAACAAGTAATGGGGGAAATTGGTCATGTTTATGTCCAAAGATTTTTAATCTTTTGCCAATATCTTTGATAAGGTCTCTTTCTCTCTCTCTATCTCCCTGTCTGTGATTCTCCAGCACAATGTTAAGTCTTGTCCCTAACAGGGTTTTATACCCTCTTCCCCTTTTCAAGCACAAAGTGACGCAATTGTGCCCATCCATTGCACGTCCCAATTGATTCCTATTAGATTTCCTTCCTTTTCATGGAGTCACTCAACTGGGGCTCGTGAAGGTGTTTCGTCTGGCTTTCTTGTCTGCGAGAGTGAAATTGAAGTAGCCAAGGGGGTGTTTTGAAATGGATTTATCATATGTGAATGCTTTCCCAATGTGCTCTCAAATAAGAGTTCAGTGGCCTTGTTTGGTTGATTACTGTAATTTTCCAAGTTCAAGAGGTCGCGAACTGGAGTCTTTTTCTAGTGACCTTGGAAACAGTTGTTGAGGTCACTAAACTATAAACAAGGTGTAAAAGTAATTGCTTTTTAGTTCCAAAATTCTCTTTTAAATTTACATTCGTTTTTTATATTCATAAAATAAATTGATTTCTTGTTTTGTAATTTTAGGCACGTGGAACGGCACAAGGATATTAATCTAGAACTCTACGAGTGACGTCATAACCATGAAGAAATAATGTGAGGTTGACTCGGTTTGGTTCTGGCTATTTTTGTGAACAAACTCGAGAATTTCTGACGTCAACGTTTCAAAATGGCGTCGATGCTGAGGTTGTTGACTATTTTGGAGCGGTTTTCTTCAAATATACTGCTTAAACGTACGAAATTTAGGATAACCTCACATCACGGGAGGATAAATGGAACTCTGAATTTGGCAAGATGCAAAAGCCTGTGCCAAATACGCTGTACTTCGAACTCAAACTCATTCACGTACCGCACACACAACTGTGGCGAATTAAACATTGACCATGAAGGAAAGAAAGTAACTCTCTGCGGTTGGGTTCAATATCAACGAATGGGGTTATTTGCTACGCTTAAAGATGCTTATGGAGTAACGCAACTCCTCATACCACCCGATGTGAGCTAATGCGTTTTGAAACTGTTCATGAATTTTGACCTGCTTTCATTTAATTTTTAATTTTTTTCCTCTATTTATATTACAGAACATTAAAGCTATTAATTTGTTAGGAGAAATGACATTCGAATCTGTGATTAAGGTCTCTGGAGTTGTTACGAAAAGACCGGATGGACAAGAAAATCCTGTAAGAAGTAAAATTAATAAATAATCAAATAAAAAAAATTAATTTGCATAATATGATTTTTTTTATTTTTTTTTTTTAGAAAATGCTGACAGGTGCTATAGAAATAGCTGTCGAAGACATTACCATGCTGTCAAAGTGTAAACCGAAACTGCCTTTTCTTGTGAGGGATTATTTGAGAGTAATGTTTTGAAAAGTTTATTTCGTATGTACCGTACAAGGGATGACCTTTTCTTTTTATTGTAAATACAGGTTAAAGAGCCTTTACGACTGCAATATCGATATTTGGATTTACGGTCGAATAAACTTCAAAAAGCTTTACGGTTAAGGTCTCAATTTTTGATGAAAGTTAGAGAGAAACTGTGTAATGACTTAGGTGAGATGAAATTGAGAGCGAAGTAAATATATAGATTGATAATATAAAAGTTTATCCTGTATGTTAGGTTTTGTGGAAGTTGAAACGCCAACATTATTCCGTCGAACACCCGGAGTAAGTGTATTTAATTGTATTTAATTTAATACGTTGCTTAACCAATTTTAATTCACTTCTGCAGGGTGCTCAAGAATTTATCGTGCCAACTCGAAGTATTGGGAATTGTTATTCCTTGACACAGAGTCCACAACAAGTAGCGTTTTTATTGATTTTAATTTTTTATTACCCATTTTTAAAAATTTTTTTTAGTTTAAGCAATTACTTATGATTGGAGGAATCGATCGATATTTTCAAATTGCTAAATGCTATCGAGATGAAGGCGCTAAACCAGATCGACAACCAGAATTTACTCAGGTATAAATATGTAAACATTATTGTTATCGTAATTTATCTATAGTTTTTTTTTTTTTCGCAGATTGATCTTGAGCTGTCGTTTACCGATGAGAATTTTGTTATGACACTCGTAGAACAAATTCTTTCTCACGCATGGTCAGAAGGGAAAGAGAATATAAAAATTCCATTTACTCGATTGACTTATCAACAAGCCATGGACCGATATGGAAGCGATAAACCAGATACGCGATTTGGAATGGAGGTGAGAGAATAAAAGATTAAAGCTGAAATCATCTCAACACTGCCCTTTTGTAATTTAAAAATTCTAGTTGTTTGATTTAGCAGATGTATTAAGCAACTCGAATGCACTTGCAATACTAAGCGCCCTAGGAAAAGCAAAAAATGGAGTAGTTCGGGCTATAGCTATCTCAAAAGGACACGTATGTTTCTAAGTTATTATTGATATTTCGTACTACGGTAACACACGCGTTATCATATACAGGAACATTTTTCACGGAGTGTTCGCGAGAAATTAGCGGAACAAGCTGAATCTGAATTTGGTTTGCAGGTAGGAGAATGGTAAATGTTATTAGAAGATCTCATTTTGATGAATTTTACTGGAGGTTTTAAATTTTAGATCACGATGTTACGAAATTCCAAAATTCAATGAAAATGACATCGTTTTGCTCATCTTTGCAAACAAAACATAATTTTTTTATACAAATTGTATTATTTCATAGGGTTTGACCTTCATCAAAGTGAAGGAGAATTTGGAATGGAGTGGCGAATTTAGCAAGCATATTAGTAAGGACATTCAAAATATAATTAATGAGCGAATGGGACTCGAGGTTGGTCAATTCATCATGATGGCAGCTGGAGAGGATTCCATAGTGGTATTTGCTAAATTTAATTTTGATAGATACATTTTTAATATTTTTTTTTCAATTAATGATTACAGACACCAAGTTTTGGAAGACTTAGACTTCAGATGGCTTCTTTTCTTGAAGAAAAGGGTAAATAAAATTCTAAGCTGATTGGTTGATTATTTTCAATTTATAATTGCTTTTATCTTTAGATGTTAAAATAAAAAATAATAACGAATTGAATTTTCTTTGGATTACTGATTTCCCTTTATTTTTCCAAACAAAAGAAGGTAAATAGATAAATCACATATTTTATTTAGGATAAAAACAATTAAGTTTTGTTCAGGGCTATTTGACACTGCCCATCATCCTTTCACATCTCCACACGTAGAAGATATCCATTTACTTCGAACAAATCCAGGCAAAGTAAAAAGTTGATGTTAGTACATAAAGGAAATTTTGTAAACGAAAAAGTTGATTTTATTTTCAGGTTCGAGGCCGGCATTATGATTTGGTGTTGAATGGAGTTGAAATTGGCGGTGGTTCGATTCGAATTCACGATGCAAAAATACAACGATACATATTGCAACATATTCTTCAGGTAATTATACAATTTCCAACTGGGCTTAGTTCATTATTTATGTTTATCTAATACAAACTATTTGAATTCAGGAGTCGCCATCAGAAATGAAATATTTCTTGTCTGCACTCGGCTCAGGTTGTCCACCTCACGGCGGTATTGCACTTGGAGTTGATCGTCTCATGGCAATTTTGTGCGGTGCTCCTTCCATTCGCGATGTGATGGCATTTCCAAAGTCGTCTTCGGGTTTTGATTTGATGTCCGATGCACCAGCCCCAATCTCGGAGCAAGATGCTCGATTGTATGGATTGCAGTTTAAGAACGAACATACAAGAGTTATTAACCACAACAAACAGGAAGTTTTAAACCAATAAAAAGTTTATAAAATAAGTCATTAAAAAAATTACGAGATATATAAGTGATTGTATTAATTGATAAGTGCTACATAAGGAGCTGGAACACTCATTTGAGAGTAATACATCATTTTAAAAATCATCTAAGCTTGCGGTAACAATGGGGAAGATTCTGTCGGAGGCATTGGAATCTGACGTTGATTCAATTCGTGAAAAATCCGTTCGAGGGGTCTAACAAAGCTCATAGTAGTTAAACCCACCAAAAGGCAGGTAATAGAAAAAGTCGCGGCCAGAGTATTCCCACTTGTATTTACAATCCAAGCGCCTAATGCTGCAAAAAGTACACATACAATCATCGCTGCTAAACTCCAGAGACTCATATTTTTAAGAAGATTTCTCTGAGTTGGAGTGAGCGATGGCTCTCGATTCCAAGGACAGGTAAACCATCTTGTATTCCTATTGCTGCGTTGTCGAACTTCTGCTGCTGACATTTTATTTACCTTTTGTTGGTGAAGTTACACAACACTTAAATTGCGATTATGATCTTCAGAATGCAATTGCATTTGTATTTAAAGGTACACCTACAAGCCATAATCAAATTAAGGTGTGACTCAAAACATTCAAGTTTGGATCGTCTTAATACACTTACTGATATATTCCAACTTATTTCCCGACGTTACGAGGTAATAACGACTTCAGTTGTGTGAAATAATTGGTTACTAGTCAGTCGAGCCGATTCCTAAATTTAGCGGATGTAAGAAATCCATTATGAAAACTTTAGTTACTAAATTGTGCATATGCATTACTTACTCCTGGTGAAAAGTTTTTACGCAGCTGAGCGAGCCGATCTGCCCGTAGTAATAGTACTGCATACATTACTCAGCTATTTACTTGGGCAATAATCACAGGAAATGGGATTCGGTTTCAAACATTAATTTCTTCTTTAAAATGTCAGGAAATGAAGGAGGGTCAAATTTTTTTTAAAGAGTATAAGAACAAGAGTGCCAATCGTAATTTACAGGCCAGAACAAAATAGTTGTCAAACTTTTGAGTTGTGATTGCATTTGCTTGAGCCATTTCCTTGCAACTTTATTTTCTATATATTTGAAAAGACAACAACAACAACAGCCATACTAAATGCTTCATGAAGATGAAGGAAATCCAGACACCCCAAATAATTCTATTTACCACCTAATTTAATTTGAGGACTAATTCAATTTGTCACGGCACTGTGGTACAAATTCAAGGAAAAATAACTTGTAATCGAGGCCCGCAGCGTCGGTTCAAGGACAGCCCTAATATTTTTTTTTGCTATTGGCTTCGCGGCGATGTATCGAAATTTGTTGTAGCCCTGAATGAGATGACAGAAAAACTTGTTGCTTTGAGTAATCAATAGGACGTTCATACTTTTTTTTCAATGTTTACTAAATTCAATATATTACGGTTTTCCCCCAAATAAAAGCCACTTTTTGTGCAAAATGTCGCCACCACAAAACGCTTACCGGTAACTTTATGCAAATGTAAATTTGAGTCAGGCACAATTTTAAAAAGCGCTGCATTCTAATATGACGATAGTTACCGATAATCATTTTTAGACATCACACACGAGTCATTCAGGGCCGGATTTACGTATAAGCAGTATAAGCAGTTGCTTAGGGGCCCCCACCCATCGGGAGCCCCGGGAAAAATACCCACTCTTTGCTTCCACCGTCAAAAGTAGACAAAAAATATTATAATATTGATTTTGATGTTTTTGATGTGAAAGAATGTATTTAAATCGGAAATATAATATACATTTATAACTTTGTAAGTAATTTTTTCTTTGTCCATATACAGGGTGTTTTACTTAAACGATTGCAACCAAATTTCGAGCTACGGTAGGTTTTAATATTTGGTCATTAGCTTCAAGGGATCTTAACTAAACATTGGATGCCCAATTTAATAGGCTATTCAAATTTTGGCCTTGATCAACGTTTCAAGGTCATTTGCATTGTAACTTCTAAACTAACAATGCAATCGTAAAATATTCAATCAGAAAGTTGTAGAGCACCTCACAATTAGAAGGAACCCATCTTAAAACGGAAGGGTTAACTAGAAAAAAAACAGAGAAAATTTGATTTGAAAAATGTGCATTTTAATTGTAAATGTATGGCAGGAAAGCTCAAAGGCAGCATTGATGCACACAGAAATTAAAGTACTTGTTTTTGGATGACTTTGCACATTTTTTGTCATTTTCGACATCAATTTCTGTGCGCATCAATGCTGCCTTTGAGCTTTCCTGCCATACGCTTACAATTAAAATGCACATTTTTCAAATCAAATTTTCTGTTTTTTTTCTAGTTAACCATTCCGTTTTAAGATGGGTTCCTACTGATTGTGAGGTGCTCTACAATTTTCTGATTGAATATTTTACGATTGCATTGTTAGTTTAGAAGCTACAATGCGAATGACCTTAAAACGTTGATCAAGGCCAAAATTTGAATAGCCTATTAAATTGGGCATCCAATGTTTAGTTAAGATTCCTTGAAGCTAATGACCAAATATTAAAATCTAGCTCAAAATTTGGCTGCAATCGTTTAAGTAAAACACCCTGTATATTTATATTTATTACATACAAAGAGACAATAATGGGTGGATTTTTTAGATTTTTTAAAATTAAACTTTTTGGGGGGGCCCAAAAAAATTTGGTGCTTAGGGGCCCCGCAATACCTAAATCTGGCCCTGGAGTCATTACTTCATTACATAATACAGTAGTTTGTGGCTGAATAGGGTGCCATACTTTACCAGTGGCAAACTCAGAAGGAGAGAGACGGTGGTTGTCACACAAAACTCCGCCCAGGGTGTTGTCCTTTCTTAGTCCGCCACTGCATCTATCGTAATTGAGCGCGGGATGCCGATGCAACGCCGCATCCTTTACTGCGCGGCCGGAAAGGCAACTTGCGCGATCAGAGCGCGGGTGTCTAATAGAGTGCGGGCGCACTGGAGCAAAATGCACCTTTTAGTAGAAAAATGCACTTTTCCAGCCGTACTCGGGTCTCTGCTAGTACGCGGGGAAATCTAGATTCTGTCAATGGAATGCGGGTGTTCTATCAGAGCATTTACGGTTACTAATAAACTAGGGAGTACAGCCGTCGCATGGGAGTAATGCGAGTTGCAGTGCAATGTTAAAACAACTCAAAGTGAATACACTCAGCCCTCGCTATACTGCCGCTCTTTATACGGCTTTTCGTCATAACGGCCTTGTGCCATTATGGCTAAATTTTTATTTACGGCCTAATATTATCGATATACAGCCAAAAATCGGGAATTTCGCTTTACAGCCAACTTTTCTGAAACCTATCTAGGCCATAAAGCAAGGGTTGAGTGTACATTTGTTATTTTTATTTTTATGATATTGTACAATTATTTTATGACTAAACGTGCTTCCATCTTTCGTGAACAGTTGTGAACTACATGAGGTAATTATCGAGGTTGCCGGAATTTTACTGGAAGTACAACCGGAAGCAAAAACAAGATTGTATTGTGGGAAGAAGACTGATGGGCCTTCATGGTTGGCAGCTGCAGCATTGGTGGATATTTTTATACATCAATCTTTAGCCACCCTCCCCACTATTAGATTAGAACTAGGGTTAGCCATGGGTGAGTATATTTTTCAAAATTAATAATTTACAGCTGAATGATTTTATAAATAATTTTACAAATTACTATTTTTTTAAAGCATGCAGAAAGTGGTTTTACCCACCCTACATGGCTCTGAACAAAACGCTGTGTACACCCAATTTGGATACCCAAGATTTCCTGGAATGATTAACAAAATTCGCAACGAATTTTAAGAAATTTATATAATTTTTTATAATGTAACAAATTTGAAAAGTTAAACATTAATCAAAATAAAATCTCTGACCGCTGAGCGGCAGACAGTCACAATCGACCGATGATTTAATGTCTGATGATTTTTCCCAACTGCTCATATATTTGTTTGCCATCTGTGATAATTTTTAATGAATTATTTGTTTTTTTTTTTAAATTTATATTTGATGTTTACTTTATGATCTGTGATGACTTTGATTTCCCCCCATTTATATTTCAATTTTAATTCGATCGAGTAACTCGAATGTAGTCCGGAAACAATTAAATAAAAATTTGTAACCACATATTTGATTTAAGGATAAACACATTTGATAAATTGAGAAGTTCATTCCCAAACCAAACTGGGTATTATCCCAATTTAATTAGGAATAAATAAAACATTAAAAAACAATAATAATCCAGGTGTTTAGTTATGTTAGTTTGTGAATTTGTAGACAATAACTGTTAGAATAAACTATGGCTGTGTAGGGTGGCTCTGAAAAGCGCTGGGTACACCCAAAATGGAGTACCCAAGTAAAACGAAATTTATCTATTTAAGAATAAAAAGTTTTACTTTTGTTTAATAAGATTGATAGTGAATTAATCCCTCCAGAAATATAACTAATCATTTTTTTTTGGGTGAAGCATTTTTTTTTTTGGTTTTTAAAAAACCAGGAAAACCCCACACACCAACTTTCTTCTCTAATATTTGACTAAGTGATAGTGACTGGAGAATTTATAAAATAAAAAATAAAAATAAAAACTTCTCGAAATTAAGTTTAAGGTTAGGAAATGGAGTTAAGTCTGACAAGGATAATCCTTTATCATGCAATTGCATCTGGTTTAGCCGGAGAGGAACACAGCCTCACCAAGGGACTTTCGCTTTGTCCTTTAGGGTTATGTTTTAGTTGAGAGCGGGATGCACTGTGTGTCATCATTCAACACCATTGACATTTTCCGCCGGCGGAAAATTTCCGGGGAGCCGAGCTTAGAGTAGAGCAACATTTTCAGGAATGTGTTCCAGTTGAGGCCCGGATACCGGGCATCCTTTAGTTCGCTCACACTACAGGGGAGCTGCGCAGATTTGTTGAGAGTTGGGATATACTTCCAGGAGGTCGATCGTTTTAAAATCTCGGTTTTCCGAGACGAGATCTCGTACGAGACCGAGAAAATAACGAGATTTTTTATTAAATAATTGATTGTGCAAGCCAGAAATTTATTTTGGATTTATTTTGGAAAAATTTGAAAAAATTTGAGAAAGTTCAAAAAATTCAAGAAAACTTTCTCCTAATGGAATCTCGTTTTGCCGAGACCGAGATTCCGAGACTCTAAAATGAACCGAGATGTACGAAAGATTCTGAGACGAGCGAGATCTGGAAGTATGGAGTTGGGCTAGGGCCACCCAGGAGGGGAAAGGAAGTTGGGGAATGGACCCTGGTCGTCAGTCGACACTCACTGGACATGCAGCAGAAAGATATCGTGTGACATGACAGATTTCTTGGCGTAATTTGTTGTTTTAATTGAAAATGTTTTTACTTTCAGTGATTAGCATTTTGTGGTCGATTTTTTTTGAATGATAAGTTGAGAATTCATTTTCTTTGTTTGGCAAAAAACATGGCGAACTGAGAGATATACTTTGAGAACCATACGCGTATGTGCCCTTATCTGCAGGATTAAGAAAATGCATTGGTCCAGTGGCGCATCGTGGTGATCCTGGGTATTGAAACCAAATGGGAACCCCCAATTTATATTGATAAAATTAAACCAAACTTCGTCAAATTTTTATTTTATATCATTCTTATTTTTGGCATTTATCAACTGGAATGGGGTTCCTAGACATTGGTCTAAATCGGTCAGTAATTGGAAGTACAATTTTAACTTCTATCTTTTTTTCATCATGTTTCACAAACAAATACACCAGAATTGTAAATAAATTACTTACAACAAAAATAAATTTACTTACCCTTACTACGATCGGGATATCTTCTTTTATGGAAGAAACTGGAATTTCACTAACTTGGAGAAACATTGGTTATTTATAACGACAGCGCGTGCTTTTCGTCTTCCCGCCATTGCTTCAACTGATAACAGCAATGTGTTGCTTAGCAACCATCATCTTTCAGAGCGCCGTTAAATTTAGCTATTTTTATATTTGTGTTGCGGCTTATTCCCAATAGGTGGCAGCTCAAGAACATGTAAATCAGCGCGCATAGCATAAAAATTTGAATTTCCTAATTTTAACTTCGCTCGTTTGCTCGTATCGTATCAGACACTGATTCGACATGGAGAAGAGCACAAAGAAGAGCACAAGCACGGCATTCACGTGAGTAAAATTGACCACTCTGTTTTTCCTTTCTGATTTTAAATTTAAAATTAACGGTGTTTCTTAGATTGGTTCGTACTAAACCGCAAATATTGCGTTAGTTCATTAAATATACGCTTTGAATTTGAATTGTATCGTGTATATAATTATTATTTTTTGATTCTTTTGCTAATTGTTGGTCAGTTTATTAATATGTTAAATGTTAATTGTATCTTTTTCGACACTCCCGGTATTACGTGTTAAATATATTTTGAGCTTTTAGCTTTTAGAAGTGCGTGTTAAATCTACCTTGGAGAGAGAGTATAGCATTTCTGAGTTCTTCATTTCTATATCATTTACCGTAAGTTACTGCTATTAATTATGTTATCGCCAAACAACGTTAATTTATACATTTGTTTCTAGTTCTAGGTTCAACTAACCATTAAATGGAGGCCTAAACTACATTCAGGAAGAATTTTGATATCCAACATCAGCAAGGACAATTTTCCAGCGCATTTTTATTTGATATTCTTCAAATTTAACTTAATTTTATTTTTGTAAAGTTCGTGTATTGTTTTTAATTTTTTTTCCAGATTAATAAACCAACACCAGGAAGACATCGTGGGACATCTTTCTGGGGGCTCAGAGCATGGCGCACTCTGGGTCCCCATATGGGTAAAACGGTGGAGTCTCAAGGGGGATGGTTACCCGAGATAATCCTATAAATGGTCCGTTACAACCCGTTTCGTGTGTTTTTTGCTGCTTTTTTTCTTTTTAAGAAAAATTTTTGTAAATTTTCATATTTAGTGTATTTTTATTTCAATAAAATTTTTTTGTATAAAAGCTAAGTAAAATTTTGAAAAATGACTAAGTCCAAAAAGGCGAATCCATGCCAAATTTTTTCAGGTTTGGACTTAGAATAAAAAAGGGATGGTGGATGGGTATATAGATCCCCCATTTTATTTGCATGTTTATTTTAAAATGAAATTTAGAAAATACTGAAAGAATTTTCAAAAGTATAGTGTGTAATTGTAATTTTTATGTGGTTTTATCTCAACCACAAAAAAATTACGAAGACAACACAAATTTTATTGCATTTAAAATATAAAAAATTTACAAAGAAACACGCAAAAAATTTAATAAATAAAAATAAAATCCTTCAGTGTAGAATCCGCTGGTTTGGCACTGCAAGTCTAAAACTATAAACTAAAAAAAAACAATTAGTAACTTGCAAAATTAATAAAACATGTAAAAAGGTCAAAACTAAAATGAAAGCAATAAATGAAACATTCGCCATTTGCATTAAATAATGCGCCATAAAGTGTAACGATGAGGTATAAAATGTTAAAATAAATTCAATATTTAGACATAGAAACTACTTAAACGTGCAAACGATTTAAATACATAACTAAACTTTTATAATTACAGTAATTGCAAAAAAAAAAAAAACCCTAGAAAGCTAATTACGGTAGTAAAACTTAAACAGCGCAGTGCGAAAACGAAACAAATCACAATTAAATAAAAGCACACAGTATAAAATAAACTAAACTAAAATAAAATAAAATAAAGAACAATTAACTCACCGTAAATCCACAACATCTACTGCATCCTATACTGTACTATATCCTTCACCGAGCCGGGACACCGAATGGCAAAAACTTTACTAAAAAAGAAGTTAAAAAAAGAATATGCAAAGTCGGACTGGCTTGCAGACTAATCAGCATAGCCAATCAAAAACCATGGATACTTCTAAAAGTGCGTCAACTTCCTGTTCCTGCACAAGGTCGAGTGAACAAGTGTTTCCACCTAGTGAAAAGAAGCTGTGACACTTCTAGAGGTGTTTCCTTGGTCTTTGACTCTCCTTCCCCCATCACCAAAGTCTTAATCCCGGCCCTGATCATACCTGCTCCATATGAAGTGATTACGTAATTACATACCGGTACAAGCTAAGCTTTGATCGTAATCAAATTAAAGCAAAATAAAAAAAACAAAATATATTCACTATCCATCATGTAAATTAACTTGTAAGTACGGTAATAATCATATTAAAAATCTATTCCCATAAAAAATATGCATTACAATAAATGTGAACATCCCTTCTTTTTGAACGACCCTTAAAGAAGCCACCATTCCCAAATTCTTCGTCTTCATTGCCAACTATATAATGAGCAAAGGGAATTAAATTAAACAAGAAAGCTGCTAGTTGAACTCGATAAATACAAACTGTGAAACTGTTGAAAAATTAAGGGCAAACCTCTTTCTACTACTAATCGCAAATTCTGCCACGTGACTTGCTGAATCAAAACTGAGTTAGAAAGTATCCTTCGATGTAAAAACTCGAGCTGAACATCGTGGCTGCATTCATTTCAGTTCAGGCTGGAATACAGTGAACTTTATCTAGTCTAGACCAAGCATGTAGGAGTCCACCAAAAAGTGCCCAAGTCGCCATAGGCCAGTCATCTTTTGTTTCATTTAACCAAATACATCCTCTTGGTTCTAAGGACTGAGCATGCATTTGCAATAAATAAAAGTAAAGTAATAACAAAATTTTTTATTGAATAAAGATTTGCAAACTACAAACCCCATGTGAACGAGGAAATAGCACATTTCAGTAAATATAAAAAACTGCAACATTCACGCACTCATGCAATCACTCTCAAATGGCCATTTTTCATCCAGCACTGAACACAAAACTCGTAATAAATTTAAGTGCTGAAAAACAAAAGTAAAAATTACAACCTCGAATGACAATTTCAATAAATAACATGCAAACACGCAATTTTTCGTCACCTGTTGTTTTGAGACGACAAACCGCTCTCAGACTCTGGTGGTGATGATTCGTTGGACGAAGTTGAATCTTGCTGATGGTACAGAAGATCGGGAACTATTTTCAAAAAAAAATAAAATCTTATTCAATGAAGCTGTTCAACTAAGCCCTTAATAAACAACCTGTGTTGAACTGTCGTGTATTATAAGTTGGTTCCAGAACTTGCAAGTTACAACTTTGCTTCTCGGCATATCTTTTCAGACTTAAGCCATCATAATGGTTGGGGGATGGTCCTGTCGCTATCACGGATTTGGAATAGATTTTGTGTGGTAACACATCGCAGTACAATTGTGTTAAGCATGGTTTTTCTTTACAATACAAAAGCTCTTTTTCGTAATCGGTCTCTGCAATGCATTAGTTCACCAAATTTCGAAATTGAATAAGCAACAAATACTGTCTAGTAAATTACCTTTCCGTTGCATTTCATCATAGTCTACTTTGATGGATTTTGGATGTTTTTTGACTTTCGAATATACAACATTTATTGGAAGCTTGCATCATAAAAGAATATATTTAGAAACCGTCGATGACACTCTCCAGTGTCATTGGTGTTTTCTTACTACATTCGCTGATTGTAGTAATTCACTGCCTACACTCGGAGGATTAAAAGTTCTTAACTCTATCGAATCTTCCATCAAGCAACCTGGAAGTTGATAGGTTGCGTATGGACATATATCATCTTGAGTAGCTACAAATTTTGATTTTTTTAATTTAAATTTCTTGAATGGTAAACCTAAATTTCCACTGAAAATAGAGAAAGCATACCACCGCTTGAGCTAAACAATGCAACTTCAGTGGTGCCTAATTCTTTGTGTGTCGTCGGGGAGTATTGCTGATGATCATTACACGGAGTTTTCTGAAACTGCGATTGTTTTTGCGATTCGTTTTGGACGTAATGATGTTTTGGAGGATCTTCAAAAAAGAATTGTCAAAAGTATAACGCAAATCAAATTAAGTCAAAATCTTGATAGCTTACTTCCTTGTTTGTATCCTGTGTATCGTTTCCGATTCACCAAGTAACATCCGATGGTTAACAAAAATACTACCACAGCAAATAACACCACTGTTGATATAATTACATTTATATCCAAATAAAAACGATAATGTTTGTTGTAGTTTTGTAGGGACGAATCAGGTAACGCATCTGTTGTACAATAAGCAACTCATTAAATTATTGTTAAACTACGTAATCAAAATCAAATTGGCACAATTTCTTTTCAATTCAAGTTACTCTACCGTGTTCCTGAGACAGCATTACATCAAAATCCGCTATCGTTAATCCCGTATCACTGTGAGCCGTTATTCTCAATACATAAGTAACTCCAGATGATAAGTCACCAACAGCAAAACTGTTTTGTTCAACTTTAACAGACTGCATGAGGAGTGTCCATTCCTTCTGATTAAAGGCACGATAATCCACACTTAAGTGTTTCACTTTACACACTTCAGGATCCACGGATTGCCAAGCTCTCAAGTTCAAACTTACAAATGTAGAATTTACACTAATAAAAGAGTCCTTAGGAGGCACAATTGGAGCTACAAATTAAATTTAAAAACAAAAAGTTAAAATAATTAACAAAAAAAAAATAAACACTTCACCTTTTCCTAATGTACTGATCAATGTGACTTCACTTGGCCGACTTTGTCCTAAACGATTGTATGCACTCATGTACAGTTGATACCGTGTACCGCACTGAAGATCAGGTAGTGTATAATTCGTGATATTGAATCCAAAATGTAGATCCTGCCAATCTTCGCCAGCCCTCTTGTAGTTTAATGTATAGCCTGCAAGCAGTAAATCAATAATTAATTATTTATAAATTACAATTTGTTTTTTTGTTTTATTATTGCTTGTCACTGGCAAGATTCCTGAATCCTTAAAAGCACATTAAGAGTACACTTATAATTACTTTAATCATTACATTAATCAATAATTAAAGCGATGCTTAATTATTCAGAACGTCAATACTGTTGTTTACCTTCAATGGCCGTACTTCCGTCGTCATCAACATACCACGAAGCAAGAATAGACGACGTGCTTAAAGGAGTAAACTTTACTACAGGTGGGGTTGGAGGCCCTGTAATGATTTTTTAGATTATTTTTTTAAATTAATTATCTGACGTTTCGATGCGATGCAGCAACTGACCTGTTCTTTCTTTGTCAACTGAAAAATCCAAATTACATAAAGTTAATACAATTTCGATTTTAATTGGTTTTGTTTCACTTACTCTGAACTATCAGTTCATGTGTAAGCTCGTCCGTTGCGTAAATATTGTGAATGCTGCAGGTGTAATTGCCGCTGTCGGAACTGCGTACATTTGCCATGCTAAGCGAACCATCACTTGCAAATTGAAAACGAGATTCCTGCATAATCTTCTTATCACTAAAACAAAAATAAAAATGTTTTAATAGGATTACAGTTATAATTTAACATTCTTCCACATAAATTAAAACATCTCTGTAGTATTACATTTAAATATATTCAAAGACAAACATACAAACAACAAAATTTATTACAGCGAGTCAGAACTTAATGATTTAATTAATTTTTACCGCAATTTCCATTCTCTGTCTGGAGTTGGAATTCCAACTGATCGACACGACAGTTTGACTTCAGTATTTTGTGGGATTACGTGTTTTTCAGAAAACGATGCAATTTTTGCCGGAACTAGAACGAATTCACATAAAAATAATAGCAATAAATTCTGGTATCCTGTACACACCGATTGACGTGGGTGACTTGGAAACCAGTGGTGATTTTGCTCCATCACCAACCGACGTTGCGGTAGTTACCCAAAATTCGTAATTAATGTTTTCTTGCAGACCCCTTGCTTCGTAATACAATTGGTTTGCGGGCAATGAATACGTGACCGCATCCTAAGCATTCAAATTATAATTTTTCCAGCAATGAATACTAAAAACATGTAATAAGCGAACCGTTTCTTGTTGACCGTTTCTCTTCATGTATATTGAATACTTAGTAATTATGCCGTTTGGATGTCGCGGTGGGAGCCACGATACTAATATAGCATCGGACGACATAACAAGAGCTTTAATTTCAGCTGGGGGGCCTGGAACTGCATCAAATTTGAATAATAAAAAATGAAGAATTAAAGCAACACCCGAACATTAAAGATTAGATCGAAAAATAAATCCAAAACTACTGAATAAGATGGAGATTAAAAGTGAGTAATCGCTCTAACCACTCTCTAACGTTTGGCATTGAATAGTTTCGCTGAACATGCCATCTCCAGCTCGTGTATATGCAGCAACGGAAACCGTGTAATTTGAAAAACTGCGTAGTTTAGTCAATTCCATTTGGGTTGATTTTGTTGTAACCGATGATTTTTCTACAACAGGAAATAAATAGACGTTCAAAACAGTGCGCAGCCCATAAGAACTATTGAATACCTTTAAAATTACTGTCTGATTCGTAATATAACTTGTAACCTTGTAGTACACCGTGAATGGCGTCGGGTTTTGGCGCTTTCCAAGTCACAAGAATTACATTCGACGATAACGTTGAACATTTAACATTGTGTGGGGATTGACTAGGCACTAAACAAACAGAAATGATTGAATTACAATTCTTAATTTTACCCACAGAAAACTAATAGTAAATATTTGGATGTCCAAATTTTTATAAAAATAAATAAATAAAATAAATACAGTATACAAAAAAATGTGTTAGATTTGTTAGATGTTTCAATAATTGACATTAAAAGCAGTTTAGTCTTTATCAAAGCCTTGATCTTGTAGCTGTTGGTGGAAACTCTCTTTTTAAACAATTTAACCATGTGTTTGATGGTTTCCACTCTTCATTACCATTCATTAGAAGGAAAGAGTGAGCAACTTTTATTGCTCGTGTAATTTTCATGTTTTGAAGTTGGCCGTTTTAATGGTGCCACTAAAAATGACCTATGACTTCGAATTCAAGGTCAACCAATTTTGAACTTTTTAATTAAAAAAGATAAAAAAAGTTTCAATTAGAAAATTGTAAAGCACGAGTTGTTGTTTGTTTGAGTTGAATTCAAATAAGGTCAGGGGTATAGAAGTCAATATCATAAACTAATCATCAACTAATTTTTAAACTGTGCTGCCCATCAAAACATCGTGCTTCGCTGCAATGTTCTATTTTTATTTATTTCCTCAGCAACTATTAGAATTAGTCACTATTTTCCTCATCTCGCACAATTAAAAAGTTAGAAAATCGATTGCCTTGAATCTAATCTGAATGGTCATTTTTGGTACCACCCTTAAAACAGTCACCCAACACTTCCTATTTAATCATTCTACAGATAAATTATTAGACACTTAAGTAAACATCAATAAATTGAAACATTCTTCTTTGCCAAAGCAATCAAATTAATGGAACACAAAACTAAGCAAAGTACCAATTGTAATTCAAATAAGAAAATAAGAAATAAGAAAACTACCGCACAGTTTGAAGTTAAAAGTTCGCAAACTAAAAGATTTTTCTACTGAAACGAGCCAAAGTCTTAAAGACGATGTCATCTTTAAAGAAGATGAAAAAAAATCGATTTCCGAAAAACATCTTTTAACTTCTGCCACAGTACCGGATGACATGTTTTATATCTTACAAAACATATTGACACATGTGACCTTTGTTACCGTGAAACTAAAACCAAACTCGAGTCATCCCTTACAAGCCACCAAAACGTTCATACTTACAGCTTCACTCTTTTTTACCCTGAAACATTGAATTATTATGTGAATGGTCGCACGCACCATTCTCCTACCCACCATCTTCAAGGGTAGATGCAACTACTTCAGCTGACTGCGGCCCACTTCCTTTGCCGTTGAAAGCCGAGATAACAACGCCATACGAGAAAGATTTCTTGAGATTCGAGATCAGGTACACGTTTTCATCAGGCCTATGGTCAGTACTTTTTACGATGTAATCTTCCTCACTATCTACCTCTCGATAACCGATATTATAACCCTTTAGATCTCCGAACCACACATCATTTTTAGGAGGCTTTAAAATAAACCATGAAAAAAGAAAATAAAATATATGTAATCATTTTTAATTTAAGAAAAAAAAATAATAAAAAAGATAAAAAATAATAATATTCAAGATATAAATTCAGTCTTCATAACCGCAATTGATGGTTTCTTTGTGCACATGAATGCCAACAAGTCCCTTCTCTATTACCATGTTATAAAGATGGATAGTCCAGAAGGAGCAATCTAGTTTTTTATGGTTCACACGCAGTGCTCAGTTCCTTTCAATTCCGCAGAAACTGTGGCAAAGATGGTGTCCATGAAAGTGGCAAATTCAATACGCTTCAATTGTCCGACCTCCCATGACTTTACCATTACCTGGTGGGCACACGGAGCAATCACGCGATATTGCACTGTGTACCGATGGGGTACTTCACATTGAATGGCTGCAGACTCATAAGGAGATGGACAGAGTTCAATATCGAATAGTTGGCTTTCAAGGACACGAGATGGACCAAAGGCTAACCTAACTCCGAAGCCTTTTACTTTATTGCCCCTATACGGATTTCTATTAAAAGCCCTCTCCTGCGATATTACAATTTATTTTTCACTCAATTTACCTTCCATTTCACTCGAAGACTCTGTGAACTCACTGGTTCCAGCTCAATTGATAATGGAGGTCCTCCAGGAGCTGAAATGAGACACACAATTCGAGTTTAATACATTTATGCCAGCAAATTTCCAACTTGTGCTTTGTGTTTTTAAAATATTTAAACGAGAAGAAGTTTTAAGGAAAAACAAACTTAGCAATCAGAAAGTAAATCAATAAATCATTCTCATCCAGAATGCTATTTACGTTTCTCCCTCTCTTTTATCTTCCATTAAGTTTAAGTGGGGGCGGGGGAAAAAATCGATCAAACCGCCTAAATTTGACAACCACCGGAAATAGATAATTGAGATCTTTTAAAATGCTCACCTTCCTCCTCAGTTGTAATTCCAATCACGGAACTTGCATTACTCATGCCAACCGAGTTTTCAGCGCGCACTCGGATGTCGTATCGTTTTGCTGGAAGAAGTCTCGTAACTCTAATCGATGTCTTTTCGCTTAAAACGCTTGTATTGACCGTCGACTTGAACCAGGAGGCTGCAATGAAATACCACACCGCACGTGTCAAGTATAATTTTCTCGATAAAGTCGAGTGTTTGCGGTTTACACGGCACGCCGAAACTGTTTAATCAATTTTTACAAATCCCGTTTCCAAAAAGAGAGTAATAAACCGCTTTTAATCACCCAATTAATTATGCATACATTACAATTAAAACAAATTCCGATCAATATCAAACTTTTTATTCCCACGACCATAAATTTTATTTCCTTTTCCCCCCATTCGAAAACAAAAATAAAAACGCTGATAATTTGTTGCATTGATAAGAACTACGAACCTTCATTCAATTTATGTTGTACAACATAACGAATTATCGGACTATTTCCATCGAACGATGGTTCCCATGCTAGAAATAAACTACGACTGGAAATCTTGGATGTACTTAGATCAGTTGGCGCATTTGGCCGGTCTAAATAGGTAAACGATTACATTTTTTACTTTCAGAAAACAAAATAATAACAAAAAACCCGAAATTTCATCGCCTACCTTGTATTATCAGGTATAGTTGAGTTTCATCCGATCCAAACGCATTTGTTGCGCGACAGTTAAACGAGGTAAAGTCCTTCTGCTTTACTTTAGATATAATTAATTCGGACTGTAAACCGTTATTCAACACCGTGGTCTTAATACGAATTCTGAAAATATCCCTATCATGAATAAATTGCAATGCCAGCAATCGGCTCGTAGTTACCTAGGGTCCAGTTTACTGTCCGCAATTTTGTCATTCGTTTTCCACGTAATAGTTATTTCGGGGTCCCCATACGCAGTGCATACCAATCTTCCCTTATCGCCGTTCTTTACCGTTACATTTGAATGTTTCATGTCAAAGTGAGCTGGAACTAAATAAAAAATCGAGTGATAAAAAAAAGTTGTTGCGTGTTCGTACACGCACCAGATTAAACTACAATAAATAAGGACGGAGAGGAGGTTAGGCGAGAAGAAAACACGAACGCAATTGCTTCTTTTAATTTAATGGGATCTAAAAGTGATAAAATCCGTTCTCAAGTGTGGTTTTTGGAAGCAGAAGCAGTGCCTGCCAACACTTTGCTTCAAAAATACTGCAAATTCTCTGTCAACTTGACTTAAGAAAGCAAAAGCAGAAAAAAAATAACAACTTACTCCTAACATCCAAATAGATCACTTTGCTCAGTTCAGGACCAATGCCGTTGTTGGCCTGACATAGGAAATGGCCTTCATCTGTTTCATCTGCTCTGTGAATTATTAGTGAGCCATTCTGAGCTGTGTAGCGAGTCAATCCTTCACTTGGGATTTCTTGATAATCCACTGGTACATTGCCTGAAACAAAAGAAAGCAATTTAAGCTGTCCTCAGCACAGTGGGAGTTCGATTGAACACTGATTTACGTGACGCCTGTCTGCACTTCTCAAACCAATTTCTTTTCTTTTTCTATGCTAATCGCGTCAATTAAACAATACTACAATAGGTGGACTTCATAAAAATCAAAACAAGTTGTTTATAAAATCTACGTGTATTCAATATTTTATTTATAACAAACCAAAATATTGATTTTTTCTAAACAAAGAATAAATGTATTCATCAATCCATTCATTTTTAATGAACTTCCAGTAAAAATAATTCTTTGTAGTATGTATGACTCTTGGTATTGAATTTTTTGTTTTTGTTTTTTTTTCTTCTTCTTCCAATTTTAAAAACATTGACAAATAAACTCTAATGATTACCGCATTGTAATAATTTGTGATGTTTTCTCCTTCAAGAGTAAAATTTGAGCTGATTTCGTTCTGCTTCACGAAGTAGAAGACTTTTTGCTTATGCTTCAATACTTCCCAAGATAAAATTGCGATCAAATTAGATTTGAGAAAGACGAAGAAGTGTTAAAACTTTAATTCAGCCCATATAGTTTCCCTCTCGCTCTTGTCTATAAATTATTCATTTGAATAGTACAAATAAAATTCAGTGTAAAAGTAATTTGAAAACAAACCTTATACATAAATTCTCTTGCTTTACAAATCTCTTTGAAAAAAGTCAAAGAAAAAATGACCTGAGACCTTTGTGATGGTTTAGTTTAGAAATGCGACTCCAGAGCGCACTGGAGTAATCTTATACGGTAATAAAAATAACTGCTCTTCTTATTGAGCCCCATCTATTCCCAATAAACAGACAACAATGGGCATTAAATCATCCTATTTCAATAACACATTTTATGGTATGGTTCTATTATAAAAAAAGAATGAATGTGTCTGCAATCCCAGTGTTCAATGACTCAAAACAGACATTAAAGTGATATGGATATAGGGTTTCCATATTCGCAGATGTGAATGTGATATAAAATAACCCTAACTGAACCACGCAGGGGAGCTAGAAGATTATCTCTTGCAGGAACTACGAAACCCCCCGAATCCAGGAAGTGTCCCGTGCACCTTTTCCCTATTGGTAGGATTACCAGAACCTGTGATTCAACAGGTATAAAAGGGTTAGTAGAGTTAAAAAACAACAATTAACTGGAATTTTATTTTCCTTTTCCTTGTGGAGTCTGGCTATCTATATTGATTTTCTGAGGCACGTGCGAAGCTTATGTGCAACTCACATATCAAGTTAATGGTCGCAACCTGAAAAATACCTTTGATATTGCGACACTTGTTGCGAAGGCGCGCCTTGGCTCCCAATTTATCCAGATTCAGTATCTGAGTGCAGTCAATTGTAAGATCTGGCTGTAGCAACATCATGTTTTACTACAGTTGTTGTATTGCCACATATCAACTATACATTATGGTCTAGATGGGTTGCTTGTTGGCCTTAGTTCGGCATGGGACATCGTTCAGATCCTCTTCCAGAAAACATATAACGGAGTGGCCATTTTAGTTTAATTTTTCACACATAAAAATTGCATGTTTTTGGTCAAAAACAAATTTTTTGGGCGTAAATATGAATTTATGGTCTTAAAAATGAAATTTTCCATTGTTCAAGGGAGTGGCCATAGCCTGTGCATCGGCCCCTGATCATGACTGGCAGCAGACTGCCACCAGTCTTCTTTAACTAATATTCATTGCATTCATATATTCCATATATTCCCCAATAACTTATCCACGGGTCACTATTCGGCTGCTAGATGTAAATCAAATTACAACCAGTGTGTAATCTCATGTTCTAAAATGTATTATTGAGTATTGCGCCTGCACATCAGATCTCATGACCCCAATGATGTGTTGTGTTGAGAAATCCTGGCAACTTGTAATCATTTCCTACGTGCACTAAATCACGAATATTGATTGATATATTGCCTATCTCCGGAAATGTTGTAAATGAGTACACCTTGATGTGTCGCCTTTAAATAAGAACAGCCCTAGTCAGATAATCAACCCTATAAAACGAGAAAAGAAATCTGTTCGTCTTTGCACTGAGATGTTCAGTATTGAGTTCATTATTACTCCCAGAATTTCTTTTAAAATAAACAGAACTAGTTTTAAAAGAATTGCTTCAAGGTATCAAATTTTTAATGAGATTTAAAGAAGAACGTCGATTGAATTTAAGGAGAAGGAAAGAAGGAAAAATAAGTTGAAAAAAAAGCAACGTGTAAGAAGTTAATCAAGTATTACAAACTGTTGCTTCTGCTGCCAGGCAAAATTAATTTTTTTTTATTGAATCATGATCAATCTTTCAGTTTTATTCATAATGGCTTGAATTAGAATTGACAGCCTTGAGTCCTCCAAACATGGTTTCCAACAGAGAGAAATGTTGTATTAGTCATTCAAAAATGATGTTTGCTAGATCATATTCAGGAAATGCTTATTGATGCCCCCATGTGTGAAACCCATCTTGATCCAGCAGTTAAGTCTTTACAAATACCAAGTGAATTGGTCAACCATTCATAATTATTAATTGGCATACTTTAAGCACATTGTGTAAGTTTAATTACACTTGAACCCAAATTATCCGAACACTGGTTATGCGAACGACCGGTCATCCAAACTACAGTGATCATACGCCGGACTGACAGAAGTGGTCTCCGCATATCACTTATGTCGGTCTGGAAGCAAAGAAAACTTGGTGATTTTTTAAAACTTTTGTAGAAGACATACAGTAAGTTGCATCTATGTAATAAAATAAGTCTACAGTAATTTATACTCGTAAACATAGAAAACGATTTTTGTCTTACATGTATGCATAAACATCTAATGTCTGATTTTGCGAACAAATTGATTTTATGAACTCCCATGTCCCCCAATTAGTTCAGATAATTTGGGTTCTACTATGAAAATTTCGCCACATCACTCAGTGATCGTGATTTGTAATAGTTCTCAGATTATAACCTGTGATATCACGAATATTCTTCAAGAATTTGAATTTCTACAATAAAAATGAATAATTCTTTCCCTTCAAGTAATCATTAGAAAACACATCAAGAGATGGAGCCACCTTATAAACTAGTCAGAGTTTATTACTGCAACTGTTTAAAGCAAAACAGCAGATTAAAAAAAATTTGCCACTCGCCTCTGTATTATTTGCCCCAACCACGCTATGGTTTATTTTCAAACTAGAAATGTATTAAAAACATTATTTGCATAACTAACTTCTTTTTATGGAAAACAAAGTCATAACATACTGTTTTATGCATTTTCATATTTTACTGTGGCTTGTTTATACGCAAAGAAATCTCGTGCAACGCATAAAAAACTTACAAGTGTGTTCTTTATATCATTTGCGCATAGTCTACAAGAGCGTGAATTTCAACACTTCCGTATATTTCTCACTTCCAACTGAATATGTGGGTTGGTTTAATAAGACCGAAAAAACAAGAGAAAATTTAAATTAGTTTCCATTTCTTAAATTTAATTTAAACTTGTATGAAAATGGAAACTTTCGTGCACTTTAACGCATTAAATTCACTATTTATGTTGAAAACAAACGGAAAATAGAATTGAAACCATCAATTCTTAATAAGGCTGAAAAATTTGTTTAATCAAATAATTACTTTAATTCATTACTTCTGGAACTTTTCTTGTTTTAATTAATAAGAGTTTCGAGTTTCTGTCGTAATTAATTTTTCGTGCTGCAAAAATCGATTTTTATTTAGTTTTCTGATCAAGTGGCAGCGTGTTTGGTGACCCCTTTTTGACAGAATGGCGTGCCAATTAGTAATGGTTAGTTACTCCCTGTCATGGGTCTGCCAAAGCCATGTTCGGTCCAAAATAAGAGATTTGTCTTTTTTTCTTATTTTTTTTTTTAAGTTCCACCTTACTGGTTATGTCCCCAAAGGTCAGCCAATAGACTCCCAGTCCACAAATAACTGCTTGACCACAATTTAGACATAAGCGCTCCTCTCAAGAGACATAACTTAAGACGATCACATTTCTATAGAAGCAATTCATTTGGTACCAATTAAAATGCTCATTCGGTCATATCTCATGTTGTGTTTACTATCATCAACTGCAGTCTTTTCTTCTTGAAAGAAAGTCTTTTAAAGAAAATACTATTGTTCTACTGCAGAAACTTCTAATCAGCTCTTTGATGCAAAAGATAAAGTATGAATAGAATTGAAAGGCTGACGGGTAAAAACAACGTAACTGGGAAATCAAACTAAATGCAATGCATGATGAGAACAAGATAATATTCGAGCAATTATTCATTAAATAAACCATGTCAGTATTGTTTTTGTGAAAACGTTTTAGTTGTATGTGTTTTTAACTTGAAATTGTTGCTAATGCATTTACATAATCCTCTAAGACCAATCTTTAATCTTGGGTTAAATTGTGCGTACACAAGATACAACGGAAAGGCCATTTCGCCACACCGACGTAACCATTAGCCAAAGTCATCAGTTGTTTTCCTCCCCAAAAAAAAAAAAAGAAACAAAGCGAGAATAAAATAATATGAAAGTGTCTCTAAAACTATAAAAATCATTCAATGTCAAAATGTTTTTTGCAGTTTGGTGTTATTGTTCAGAGGGGAGACATTGGGACAGAGCCTGTAACTAGCCACTGTTAAGTAGAAAATATTTCATATTCATAAGGCTACATGGTATAACCACTCACTCAGCCTGGATGTCATTTGCTGATTATAAATGACAGGTCAATTGTTTTACCATTAAGTTGGTTTTTTGCATCAAAAAGTAACTTTTGCTTTTCCACTTCGTAAGGTTATAATATAAACAGATATTTTTTTCCTCCAAATCCAATGACTACACAACTAAAATACATGGTCTGAAGTTGTTCTTTAGACACTTACACATTTTTTAATTTGTATCATTTCATAGTTTGGTTGTTACAGCATCGTCTTTTTGTCATTACTTGTCACTGACCAACCACTCTGTCAACCTCAAGAAGTTACTAGCTCAAGAAATAAATCTCCTACTGATAAATGATTGACTCCTAGAACAGTTAACAATGTTATTATGCCAGAATCTGTAAAACCATTACGTAAAAGTTAACCAAGATTTGCTGAGAGATGAGAAAGGCAAGCAGGAACATCAGAGAAAAGTGAGACCTTCAGAAAAATAAGATCAGATGTACAATCATGAGATCACAACAATGTTACAATTAAGGTGGGGCAAATGGCACAACTTATGCATTAGTTTATATGCAGTTTTTATAAAATTTTTATTCTTTATGCATTATCTCATCCAGAAACTGCAGAAAATGATGAATAACACACAGTAGCTTGATTTGCAACAAAAGTAGCAATGTTTTTGACACATTGTTTAAAAATAAACAAATTTCCACTTGTTTGTTCTTTGGAAATTTAATAAATCATACCTGATCTGGATAAAAACAAGACCATGCAATGTCTGTGATTAGGCATTTCCTGACTATGATGACAATTGTTGCCCTCCCCCCCCCCTCTATGACATGTACCATAAACAAAGCTATTATTGTCATAATGTCAGAATGTCTTAAAAAATGACAATTCAATGTTCACACATTTGTTAGGTTGAAATTTTCTTTAACTCTTATGTTTGTTTATAACCAAATTTCATGCCTATGCATTGTTGAAGTTTAAATTCTTATGGATTTGTATTCTTCTACTATTGAAACATACGAACTCTTTCTTAAAGTCTTCTAATTTCAGTCCATTAATTACATTTTATTATTGCCCCAATGTGCCCAACCATGGGGTAGATTGGGTTGGGACAGTAGACACATGTCTAGTAAATCTTGTTAATTTTTTTCTGGTTACAGTTTAAGAATTATAAATTTTTTCAAGTTAAAAGAAGATTATGTCAACTAAAAACCAAAAGCATAAATGTTATAGAAAACTTTTCTACGAATTAAAAATAAAAACATGAAAACTGTCCCCTACTCTGAAGTCGAAAGAAAACTAAAAATGGCTGGCAAGCTTGAATTACCTGAAGCTTTCTTCCATTTGATAATTGGCTCAGGAAAACCAATCGCTTGGCAGTCGATATGTGTAGACCGATGCAAAATGACGTGCGAGTCTTTCGGTTCAATTAACCACTGCGGGGGCACTGAAAATAATAATATTGAATCATTAGTAAGAAATTAAATTAAATAACAGAAATCAATCAAGAAAACTCAATGCGCGCCTGCATTTCTAATTAAAATGTAAAATTTCAAAGTAAACACAATTAACTTAATTGAGCGCTACAAAAACATATACCCATCAACTTTAAATACCTAAAAGCAAGTAAAGATTATTCTGTCCACTTTGATTTTGAAAATATATGTTTGAATTGAAGTTTATTTGCTTCTTTTTGTTGATAAGATAAAGTACAATGCAAATAAAATATTTGAGCTTAAAAAAATAGAAAATTGAAATCTAGGTAACCGTAAGATATAAACAAATCATAAATATTGAAGATGAAAAAAAGCCAATTCACAAACCTGTTATTATCATGTAAAAACAAATTACTAATTAGCTGCACTTCTATTTTCCAAATCAAATCAGACAAGATAAATTTAGTCAGTTAGCGTGTGCAGTCATTGCAGAAATAAACAAGAGTTGAACGATGTAATTATAGCAAGATAAGACCGGCAAGCTTGCTTATTCAATCGTTTTCTTTGATGGCCAATAGCGGTTGGCAAAGATTCATTCATCGTAGTGTGGTTATGACAGGTAATATTTGCGGCATATCGATTCAAAGCTAGTTATTTACGATCGATGGATTTGGAGTAAAAAGCAAGCATAATACAGTTCCTTCTTCACCACATAAAATCCTATGAAGAACCCAATTTGAAAAATAAAAAATCAATATATATGTACCGGTATATATATTTTAATCAGAGTTTATAAGAAGTAAAAATAAAAATAAAAATAATTGCAGAAATCTTGACTGACAGTTATATAATTGCCCCATCATAGAACCTTTAAACGTAAATAGAAAAATGATGTTCCAATAACATTTTTTTCCTATAAATACTGGTATTAATAATTTCTAATCAATGTAAAAGCGTTTCATATACAAATTGTTATTACACCAAATAATCACTGATAAAACACGTACATTTACGAAACTGGATAATAACACACGAAATTGTAATCTTAAAAATCATGTGTCGTTTCTGCTTACACATCCGCTTGTGTGTAGAAGTTACCAAGATTTCTCCACACAATCTACTCACATTACATTACACTGCAGAGATTCTAGGAAATGGAAGAATAGCGAGACATATTGAAAAAAGTAATGGAATTATTAGGTTTTCGCGTCAATTTTATAGCTACACAACTACACTGCTATGTGTACAGAGGTCATATGAAGGGGGTCCCAAAAACTGCTTTAAATTGAGCATACGTAAATTAGTTTCAGTAATTTACTAGCTATCAGACAAGACTAGTGGATGAGCAGATAATCGCTGCAGCCCAACCCAGTCTAGGGACAAGGGCGGGTCGTGTACTGCAGTCTAAGCCCGGTATTTTGATGCCAATTTTTGCACACGAAAACACATAAGCCTAAAATTGTTTATTGCGCACGAGTAAATAGTACCATTAGCCTGTATCTGTCGTTATTTCGAAAAATTGTGTTAATGTTGCGTGCATGTGTGAGTAGACAGGGAATTTTCAGTTTGATACTGTGGGGGCAGACTTATATTTAATAACTAATAAATTATTCCACACTAAGATTTCCATCCCATTAGTAATCAGCAACACCAAAAAGAATATTGGTGCACTTTAACATTAATCAATTTAATTCCCTTATCAGAGACTACTTCTAACCTGGAATTAGGCCACAAGTTTAATTATCTACCAACTCATCAAGTGACCAATAATTACTCGATGACCCCGAAATACAACACTAATTATTGATTAAAGGGAAGAAATCCCTACGATTTCGCGTACTGAATATAAAAAGGTAAAATAATGATGTACATATGCGAGTTTAGTTTACACCAAACAAATAAACGTAAAATAGGTAGTGCTGAATCCCTCGTTCGCTTTGTTGCATGCATAGAATGAATTCAAATCTCGTTTCAAATCCAGCAGGTAACATCATTCGCAATAGTAAAATCGGACTGCTCAATTATTCCAGGCACGTGTGGCACGTGTTAAGCCACGGCCTTAGTTAGAGTTGGCCATTAGTTCTAATTAAGACGCACTTAACACCAAACTTCACGGTAGTCTTTGTTCACCCTTTTGTTTACTCTGGCGACGGCAATTAAAAGGCCAATAACACGCTTCGTAATCCATGAACTAATGTTTTACTGAACAAAGTGGATTTTCACCTTTTCGTGCAATGGAAAACTTTTTTATTGCAGAAATGCTAACCGATAACAACAATAGGATTTGGGATCGTATTCGAAAATTATTTGTATTAGTGTGTTTTTTTCTTGTTTTTCTCGCCTGATGGTTTGTTTGGCTAATTTCCATTAATTTGTAGTTCCAAAATTTTGTGGTAATGAGGGCGCGTCTCATTATTGGAAAAGTTGTAGAACAGAAAGAAGGATGAACAGTGTACACAACCGCAAGACCACATTAAATTTTTAAAAAAGAAGAAAAGATTGGCCATAAAATATAAAGTTTGTGTGTGTAGACAAAATTTTATGGGATTAGTTTTGAAGATCGAATTTAAATAATTCAAAACAACATGGCTAATTGAGCACAAAGTAGATACGTCGATAAATTAAGCAAATATTACTTTTAAAAAAGAAATGCTAATTCCATTTAAGTTTTAACGTCTCATCTCTGAACGTTAATTAGTAATTATGCAGATTGAAAATGAATGTTTTTAACTTATGGATGGTCTACTTAACCGTACCTAAGCCATTTACTTGGTGATAATCAAAACTTTCAGTGGATCCCAAAATCTCTCCCTCCAAGAAAAAACGAATCCACTTTATTAAACTCTCTTGCCTTTTTTTATACACTAAATTTTTTCACTAAAAAAAAACTGAATTTTAACTGAATTTTAGAACATTATACTTTTTAAACTCATTTCACTCATTTTCCCCTCTATTTTATAAACTAAATTTTAAAAAAACTATTCACTGTAATAATACCGTATATGCTCTCATTAAGGGTGGGATGCCAATTCAAGTAAATGTCTACATTTATCAAGAACAGTAAAATCAAATGTTTAAATTGACCAAACCGACCGAATGCAGTATCTAAATTGCAGGACGAATTTTGGTTTTGTCAATAAAACGCGGGTGTTCTACTAGTAATTCCTTTTTGGCTTTACGAGACCAGTATATCCATCTAAATGTTCAGAGGATTTTAAGTTGTTGTTTAATGATTTAGCCCCAATTACATGCACCCTACAGACACTGCAACACTAAACACTGCAATCAGAGAAGAATTTATTGTAGGGCACATGTCATCAGAAATATTGATAAAAAAAACTTTGTATAATTCAGGACAAAGAAGAACAAGCCAAAGTTCGAACCGATATTTTGTCCTTACAGTTGGCGAGCACAGATAAAGAATTTGATGCAGCAAAAGATTTGTTCTTGGCAGAAGTGGTGAGTAGTTCAAAGTGCTGGCTTATTTATGGATTACTTTATTCAGAGCATTTTGTTATCTGGCAAGTCGGACATGTTCTTGGATCTCCTTGCACCAACAAAGGATTGGAATCAACAAACAATGGGATCAAAACAAGTGACACATTGCAAAATCAGCTTTCCATTCACCAATTTATATAAAGGTTTCAAACCAGATGGTTGGGGATTGGTCCCTCAAAAGAAACCAGAATTTGTCCGTAACCAAACTGGCCTATTTGCTTGTAGAAGTTAACGATCTTAGATCAAACACAAAAATGTGCAGCCACGCTGTGAATATTCAAAAGTTGTTTGTGGCTGGTTACAGTTGACAACCAGAAATTCAAAGGAGGACACTATACGGTGCATGTCCAGTATTTCTCAAGACATACACGTGTGTAAACATGTTCTGGATGTAGCAATTGCTAAACAACTTTATTCGGTACCACCAGAGGCTAAAAAAGACCCTTTGGGCGAGAAACGTGGCCAGCCATCTAAAACCAAAAAGATGTTGATACAGTGAGTAGATTTTTATTTATTTATATTAAAATATAAAATAGAGAAACAAGGGTAGCTTCAAGTCTTTTATTATTGTGCTTGTTCAAATAGATCTTTCAATTTCATTTTCAATTCATCTTCCGTAAGTTGTTTAAAGACAAGTATTGAAACAAATCACTCCAATAATTTTTCCAGTGCAGAATAGATTCAGTTTACCTAGTTTAGGTTAGGAAATAACAAACTGCATTGACCCACTAACTATAGTTGGAAAAATAATGGCTTAGCTTCCGGAGTAAAATGGGCATTTTAAGCGAACATTATTAACACCGGTAAATTCAAAGCTCACCCTCCTTTTGCGGCCACTTCGGGTTTTTCTCTATTTCACAAATTCTTTTGCAGGACCATTTCTTATAGGTATTTTATGGGATACTCTCTAAGTTGGCCAGGGAAAGGTTTTTTTCGGTGGTTTTCAGAATCTATACGAACACCCATAAGTTTACATTTATTTACAACAGCTGCGTTCAATATTGAAGCCCAAAGTGATTTGACTGATTTTCGTTACTTTTATGACGCATTTTGCATTATGATTAAGATAAGTTCCCAAACGACTTGTAAATTTGTATTAATCATGACTCAACAAAACCCATCACAAACGCAGCTACGTAATGTTGCATAATTCTAAATTTTGCTAATAAAATAAAGCAAAATTACAGTATAACATAATTAGATAAATAAACTAGTTAACTATCCCACTCAACCCCACACATTGCATTCAGTTGATTGCCAAGGATCAATTTCACCAGAAAATGTAGCAACCTATCAATACTATTTTATTTCCCCTTTAACCATTTTCAGCATCATGGATTCCTCGGATTTGAAAATTACACCCCGAAAGGTTTAAACATATTCCCAATAATCAATTAAACTCGAGATCAGTGATGTTTGAAACGTAAGCTTAAGTATATTGTACACAGGCGGCAGATGGTACCATCACCTGATTAAAAAACTGATTTAGGTAAATTAGACAAGCTATAAAGTCACCAACATTTAGTTTAATTACAATTTAGCATCATTTTATTAGTAAAATTTGAGACTTGTAAATGCAATCATAGATGGAATGATGCCAACTTGCATTTCCTAAGATAAAAGTTGGCAACTAATTCCAAAATAACAAAACATTAGTTAAAGCGATATCCTTACGTCATTGTGTAGACAAAACTGTGAATTTTAGCACACAATAATGAATAGAGAGACAAGGAAGAAAAATGAGTCTAGAGCAGAGAGCAAGGAAGTTAC